>OX463757.1:24083393-24371721 GCA_949824845.1 Rhingia rostrata
TTTTTTCTCAGTATTTGTAATAGAAGTAGTTTGCTTGTTACTCAACCCATGATTTCTCTAAAAGAGATTTGTAAGCATACAGGAAGGACAAATGAAATTGGTCTGTACATGGGCTCCTATACAAACGGAGGAGTTTGTATAGGAGCCCAAAACTATACATGACTCTGTATAGTTCGTCTTTGTAAATGCTGGCGTATGCGGCTTTGAAATCGATGAATAGATGGTGGGTATCGATTTGGAATTCTATGGATTTTTCCTGGATCTGATGAGATATGAAAATTTGATCGGTTGTGGACCTTTCTGACCTTAAACCACACTGATAAGTCCGATCAGGTTGTTGGTAAACGGTTTCAGGTGTTCATATAATACGGCAGATAGGATCTTGAAGGCCCATAGTTTGTTTGGTAGTTTAGTACGTTTTTCATGGTAGCGTCAAGCGAACAAAATGAAGTACCTGGTTCAATAAATACTTGTTGTCAATTTTACTAAAGAGTGCCTTTAAAGGTTTATGACTACCCTTTTAGTGTTCGAGCATAGCGCGGGCAACAAGGAAATTTTAGAGAGCAAAAGAAGAGATACCGATGTGTGTCTGAGTTCTGAATTTCAGGTTAACATTTTGGAGAGGAAAAACTTTCGGTTTAGGAATAAATCCCTATTTTTCATAGTACGTCCAAAGATAGGTTTGAGGGAAAATTTATTGGCAATCTAATACAGCAAGTAATATAGTTAAATATATAAATGGGCGGAATTCAACTTGTTAAAGACAGGAGACATCCCTACAATGTTCAAGCGAGACAACAGAGTTCACTACAGATGGGTCTCCTATCAGTTTACGCTTTTATAGCCTACATAGTTGAAATCAAGTTTTGGGGAATGTATACGTTTTATATGTTAAGGCCAGATCAGAAAGGGAGAACTATTTGCATCAATTAAGAAAATGTAGGCATTTCGCTGCCTTTTTCCGGGTCGAATATGTGGTCGTTCCAACGAATGTCGTTACTAACACACATTCGAGACGATACAAGTACCGTCAATGGACAGTTGCTTTAAGTTTTGGTTTCGTTCAGGTGAAAAAAGGCAGCATTGTGTTTTACAAGCATTAAGTTTCAATCTTTTAGATTTACTCTCATATATAATGCTGTCAAGACCGAAATTTATTGAGTTTAACATATTTTTACGTTCTTGCTCCAAGGCCTTAGGGCGTGGATTCAAGGAAAAAGCTGAGGGTGCTCTCATCAGCAAAGGATATGTGTGCAAGAGTTCAATAATAAAAATAAGAAATGAAGCGTTGTTGTTGTGCTCGCTGCGGATTTTTTTTTGATAAAGCGTGGAAATAGTGTACCTAGTCCGTGTGTGTGGTCGTGTGTCACGTACGTGTGATGTTGGCGATGAGATGGCACGAAGCGGGGCAGAGCAGAGCCAGGTGACCAAAAATGTTCAACCTGTCTACTGCTGTTGATAGGCGACGATGTGGGTAGAGCCAGGCGACCAAAAAATGTTCAACCTGTCAACTACCAGCGGTGGCGTGAGGAAAAAACGGCGAAGAGTGAAGAGCCAGGCGACCAAACGAATTTGTTCAGCCTGTCTACTTCCGGCGGCGCAAATCAATTTGTCAAAAAAAATTAGAAGTTGATGCTCCAAAGGATGTATGCTACCAGTTTATTTGACAGACTGCCAGCCTGCTACTGCTAGACTGCGACTGCGACTGCGACTATTTTACATCTTGTTCTGTCTTTTATACTAAATCTAAGCAGCACATTGTAATTTATTTTTAATATAAGAAAAATGTGTTTTGTTTGTAATTTATTGACACTTTTGAACTTTACACTACGAAAAAAAATGTGCTGATTACAATTTTATAAAACGCAAAATTAATAATGAAAACAAGTTCTCATGATTCAATATATTTCGTAAGCTTATCAGCATTTCCATAACCTTAGAAGGAAGGGACATAAGTGCAATTGGTCGTAGTTGGAGAGAAAGAAGATTCGCCTTTTAACCGGACAAATGCAGTTTTCAATTTACTGGTCAATAGAACAGATGGAAAAGCTTCAGCGATGAAGAACAGCCCTTCAAATAATATCGGAGATAACATTTAGACCAGACAATTTGTTAATGTTTAGATCTTTTGCGACTGTCCCATAGACTGGGCACAACCTGACAACGTGAAACTTGTCCCAGGAGACTGGGCACAACCTGGTAGAACTGGCTGTAAAATGAGAACAAAACAGATTGGATTTGTCTATACAGTTTGGAATAAAAAAATACAAACTGTTGGCGCAACAGGCGCGTTAGTACCCAGGACCGTGCTTTCTCACAACCATTCATGTGTGCGTGTGTACTTCTTCCACGATGGCGGGACCTCCTGTTTTATGCCGTCTCCAAACGGCGAATTTGAGATAAGCATTTCTTGACAACTGATACTACTCGGATGATTTGTCAGATCATCGGCAGATGAGGGCCAGTGTAAAATCATTTAGGTGTTGCTACGACTGGGCATCGAACCCAGACCTTTTGCGCGGCATTTCATCGCACCATCCAAATCGCTCTGAGCCCGTCGTTTAGATTATGAGGTATAGAGCAGATTCTGGTTTTATTTTTAAGCTACATTCATGTGAAGAAGAGCAAAGCATTCAAATAAATCCTAAGCTGACAATCCAGGGACATCAATTCAGCTTCGTAGGCAAGAATTGGGCATTTCGAGAAGCTCTTTACAGCAAATTCTCACGAAAGACTTGAAACTTCATGCTGACAAAGTTCAATAAACGCAAGAACTGAAGGATTTTGAACATGCAGCGTGAAGAGAGTTCGTTGAATGGATTTGAGAACCGCATGTGGATGCTGGTTTTTTTTAACGTAATCATCAACGCGTGACTGTTTGGTTTGGATTTAAGCTGGGTGCATTATCGGACCATTGTTTTTTCGAATATGTGGGGCTGTTCCGGCTGTACAAATTAATGGTTTTCGTTATCGTGACATGATAACCCAGTTTCTAGTGGCTAAATTACAAGATATGGATGTGACAAACATGTGGTTTCAACAAGACGATATGCCGTACAGCCCGAGAAATAATTCAATTACTGCATGCGTCAATAACATTTACCCTGAATTATGGTACACCCTTTAGATATATACTACTCAATTACATAATACCCTTATGGATACAAAGCAATAAAAAAAACCTCGGAAAGGAACAATTTACTATTGTTGGCCCTGTTAAATGAAAAAAAGGCAAGTAGGTCAATATTGTCCGCACAGCTGAGCAGCTGGACCGACCTGTTTAAAACAGTTCCTTGGTGTTTTGACACCCGCCCTTCATACTACCTTCTCCAGTAGGAGATTGAAGAAGTCACATGATAGCGCATCTCCTTGCCGAAATCCGGTGCATGTTTGGAATATTCGGGGGTGTTACTTCCAAACTGCACGTTGCAGCGAGTGTTTTCTAGCGTCACGCGACACATCTGAATCAGTTTTGCCGGGATTCCGAATTCGGCCGTCGGCATATATAGCTCCTAACGATGTTTGCTATCAAACGCGGCTTTGAAGTTGATGAATTGGTGGTGAGTTTCGACTCGAAATTCGTTGGTCTTTTTTAGATTTGTTTTAGTGTGAAAATTTGGTCTATGGTCGATCTGCCGGGTCGAAAGTCCCACTGGTACGTGCCGATTAGTGTGTTGCAGAACGGTTTAAGTAGTTCACACAGTACGTTGGATACGATCTTGTATGCGACATTTAGCAGGGATATGCCTGGATAGTTCTTACAAGACATAGGATTGCCTTTTTTGTAGATGGTGCATACGGAGCTGATAATCCAGTCATCGGGCATGGTTTCATCCATGCATGCTTCCTACCAAAACATCATCACCACCGTATTTAAAACCAACCATCCGAGTGGCATGGTTGTTCTTATGATTTTTTATAGCTAGGCCAACTTCTTCTATACTAGGTGGAACTAGTTCTTCATTGACTGGACGTGGGTTCTCTTCTTTCCCTAACACTCTCTTTGCATTATGCCCATTAAGCAGCTGCTTGAAAATGCTTCTTAAACATATCTACTATCCCTGCGCTTTAATGACTAGGTTTCATTCGCTGTCTCGAAGAGCCTGCATTCCGGTTTTGTAGCCAGCAGCCAGTTGCTTGGCTTTTTTTATAAAACCTCCGAATGTTGTTACGATCGTGCGATTCCTCGATCTCCTTGAACTTGGAAGTTGCTTAAGCCCTTTGCTTTATACGCAAGGTCTTCTTTTCCTTCGTTCTCCCGGCTCGATACTCTTCTCCGCTGTACTTGTTTTGTGCTGCAAAACTTTCTTGTGTGCATCTTCTGTCACCTTTTTTCTGTATATGCATTCATCATTATACCACTGGCTCCTTCTCCGGGGTGGCTGGTACCATACAGTGGTTTCGGCTACTTCCTTGATGATGTCACGATACACTGATTGTTGGCGCCTGTGGTAGGTGAGTGCACAGAGGAGAGTTTCATACTATGGAGCTCGCTGAAGGCTCTGGCTACTCCAGGTGTGCTAAGGCGTCCAACTTCGAAAATTGTTAGGTGTGAATAACTTAAAACTCCGTTCTTGAATTCACGCAGTTCATGTTCATAAGAGGTTCCACAAATCAGAAAAGTTTGAATTCAAAATCCGATTGCATTGTCTTAGGCAATATTAGAATACAATCTTCTTGAAGAGAGTTAACTTAACATCACTGATATCCACTATTAAATAATAATATGATTAACAGTTGTTCAATATTGAGACACTTGACATTTTGACGTTACATCGCTTGTTCGGTGAAACCACTTGTCAGCTATCACTGAATTGACAAATATTACCAACCTGCCTTAATACGATATACTTTGAAACTCCAAAACTTTTCCATTATTTCTAAGACAAATCGTCATGTTCAACATTCCCATGGTTGACCTCCTATACTTGTTCTACAAATTTGCTCCCCTGACTGTACTTCCAAGTTTCAAATAAATGTGAAAACAAAGATTCATTCTGCCCCACAAACAACTGTTCCGAAAAAAACTCAGCACACATAATAAAATCTCAAAAATTGAAAGTAAACAAAAACACAAAACTTTCTCCATTCTGATGAAAACCCGAGATGCGCTGAATAATACCAGCTTCATATGAACGTGAAGTATCTGAGGGTTATAAATGTTCTTATGGAAACTTCAATATCTCCTATATACGGTATAGCGTTCGATATTCATTTTACTCTTGTTCACAATTCAAAACAAAAACAAAAAAAAAAACAAACATATTCCAAAACTTTGACACAGTGCACACTGAGACGCACTCAGTAGTTTCGAAAAATATCGACTATGGTTGATGGCATTGAGTCGGGCGCTACATTACTTACTCCCAAAGCCACCAATCTTATGGAAGCTTATTTCCATGGCGGTAAGTAGGTACGGTATGTATTTTTAAAATCGATCAATGAATCCTTTTTTTTTGTTTTCTTCTAGATTTTAATTCCAACTTTCCGTCAGCGGTAAATTACATCATGTGGGTTGAAGGACTAAGTTTCAGGATGAATTATTCCCTTCAAAAGTCGAGGTGGATATAGACTGCATCTACAAAATAAGACATGGCAAAGCTGATTTTCCTTGCGACGAATAGATTTTTTTCCCAGTTTGCTTAGTTGCAGATTTAACTTTTTTAATCCTTCAATAGTGATCAAAGCAAAAATAAAACAAAGAGTATCCTTTCTGGTTTTATTATGTATATCTTTGTTAGCCTTTGAGAGGGAATGGATTAACTTTAACTTTTTGCATTTCACAGTAAGTAATTTAGCATAAAGTACATGCATTGTATCTACGGTGTATATGCTAACTTCATATTTCCATACTGAATGCTCCTTTATCAATCATAAATAGTTATAGGAAAATTATGTATAACGATACATTGTAGAACAATATGCAAGTTGAAGTTAAAACACCCAGATACAAATAATAATACTTATTTACATTTTTTGTCATTTCGAAAACAATTTAGGTCACAGAGCGAATTGAATTTTAAAAAAACCTATCCTGGAAAAAGCTTCCTCGATGCAGGTATTGATGAATGTCTGTATACTCCTTCTCGTATGTGGTGAAAGTACACATACTCGAATTGGAATTGGAAATATAACCGTCACTGAATTAGTAAATGAAATCACGTGCGGTTTTCATTTCCTCTTCCTAGTGGAAGGAGCAATGGGTATGTCATTCAATCGGATTTTAAAAATTCTTTACAGGAATTCACAAGAATGATTGAAGGTAACAAGGAGTATGTTTTGGTAACTCTACATCTCAAGAGGACAGCAAAGCTAAGGATGTTGTTTACATCCGTACAACTTGTAGTGAAAATATTTGCAATCAAGAAACGCTTTGTTAACTAGAAGTAAACAGTACCCACCATGTGTACAGTATGTTACACAAAAACTGCTATAGGTGCAAGATAATTTATAATGAAAATTCACAGCGATTAACAAGGACGAATTCAAAAAAATTTCAACAAATTAGAGTGGATATTAATTGGAATAAAGTGGCATTAACGATGGTTGGGTGTTGTGGAATGACGATAGACTCTGATTCGCTTTAACTTGGCTTTAACTGACTACACATCAAGTACTTATCTTTAACCTCCAATTGGAAACCATCGGGTACTGGTCTCATAAAAGCGGATTTGACTTGCTAAATGATAAGCGCGAGTGCTGATAACACGAAAAACAGAAACACCATAACAACCAGGTCAGAATGACACGGAATATATACCCGTCCTGCTGTCCCAGGCGAACGTGGACAAGCTGCTTCGGTATATTCGGACAACAGGTTGTTTAGGAATTTCTAGGGTTAGTCAGGCCACTTGAACAGTGATGGTGGCGAATGAACCGAAAGGCCAACGGCAGCGCTCTATTCCGTAGTGGATACTAATAACCCCGTGTCCTAGGGTATCTAATAAATTGGAACTGGCCCTCCAGGTTGGGGTTGTGTTTTATGTTAACTACCCAACCATGGGAAAAAGGACATTTCTTACGAAGCAACCAATTGCCTCGAAAAAGACTGATTTTATTGTTGACGTTCCTGGTTAATGAAAAAAGGACAACGACGTTCGTATCTGCACTTGGACATATGCGAAGTCATTGTAACAATCATTGCTAAGAATTGCTTCTACGATCTCCTTGACAAAACTTAAAGCAACTAACGAAGTACGATGTTAAAATCGTGCTGGGAGATTTGGATCAAGGAGAGTATAGGCGCACATGGATCATGCCGAGCATGGGACAGTCGAAAGAAGACCTTAAACCTTCAGATTGGACGAAACCCTTCAGTTCGGACGGAGGAAACAATCGGTGCTGGAGCTAAAAAAGAGATACAATTTTTTTGCGCAACAGGCTTGTTAGTACCCAGGGCCGAGCTTTCATGTGTGCGTGTGTACCTACTTCTTGGACAATGGTGGGACCTCCTGTTTTAGGCCGACTCCGAATTTGAGATAAGCTTTCCTTTACAACTGATACTTCTCGAATGATTTGTCAGATCATCACGAGAGGAGGGCCAGTGAAAAATCATTTAGGTGTTGATACGGCTGGGAATTGAACCCAGACCATCCGCGCGGCAGTTAATCGTACTAACAATCGCGCCAAACAATCGAAGAGTTTCGACAAGAAGCTTATCTGCTCAATTGGGTTTAAGGAGACAGTCTTTCCAAATAAAATTTAAATGGCCAACAAACAAAACGCAGCAGACTTGGCGATTCGCTTGAAATTTTGCCAGAAGGTGCTTCAAAGTGGTGTATTCACGGATCCAACAAAAAATACATTGCAATTCACGCTAAAATTTTCCAGATCCCACTAATTTATCTTTAAACATATCTGAGGACATCGATATGTATGGATATAGTTGATTTCACCTAATGCTATCACGATGGGATCACAAGGACCTGCTTATTGTGGAGAGTAGAAGACACTCTGCTTCACCGACCCGTTCACGCTACTTTGCGTTACCTGTTTATATCAAATTAGATATTTTAAAACCTGCTTTTTATACACTACCCATAGGGATACATTAGTTTTGATATTTAGTTTGCCACAAAACGAAATAATTTCGATAGATATTCCTCCGAATCGACTCAGATTCGCCAGCTGAATCGATCTAGCCATGTCTGTTAGTCCGTCCTTCCGTCTTTCCGTCTTTCCGTCTATGCGTGTGTTCGTCTGTAGACAATCACCCCTATCGAGGTATCCGTTCGGAACATAATTTTCTCCGAACTGTTCGTTATCAGAGAATTTCGTACCGAGGTATCCGTTCCGATTTACATTTTGAGCAGATCTTCCGACGAAATGCATCGCACATGATCTCGCGACGGTTTACTGCGTTAAGTCAACAATTTTTGACTGCTACGCGTTGAATTCCTTTCGAAGTTCTCCGACGTAAAATTGTTCCGGAATTCTTACAAAAATGGAAATCACCACAAAATTTTGACTAAAATAATAAATAAAATTATTTTGTGAATTACTACAAAATCGCACTCTAGAACAAAAAGACAAGAACGCAACAAGAAAAATTTGTAAAAATTTATAATTTTACACAGCTGACAGATTGTCAAACATACGCGAATGTATGCTTCATTCTTCGATGGTAAACTGAGTTCCGATCGCAACTGACTTTCGTTTCGCAAATTTTTTGAGCGGATACGTCGAGAGGGCTGAATATTTTCTAAAACTGTAGCGGTAATTATTCTTATTGTGCGTAGAGACTAAGGCGAAATCATCTCTACCGTGCTTGAATCTGGCTGGGTATCGATGATTCTGTGGACCAAAATATTGGTGTATATTCGCTTTACATGTCATAACCATCTTAATGCTCCAATGCAACAATTTCCGGCCGAATGTCGCTATACAGCTTCCAAAATTTGTTGTTTGAATCTTATCTCCATAGCACGTCAACACAAAGCCCAGCTTTAAAGATTTTTGGGAAGAAAGTTTTACTCAAGAGATAGATGGATTTCTTTATCCGCTTTTAATGGAGCTGAACTGAGGCCTGAATACTTCGATGAGGTCGTTGTCGAACCTAATGTAGACTCGATAATTCTCCATCGTCATCCTGGACACGCGAATGAGTTTGGTTTGACCCAATAAAAATGATCGTATTCTGCCTTTAAGTCAATGAATAGATGTTCCGTAGCTAATTTGACTTCTTGGACGTGTGATAGTTTGTATATTTAAAGACTTTACTAGTCTAAAACCACATTGTTAATTTTCAATCGGATTGTTGATAAACGATCTGAAACATCTGATAGTATCTTGAAGGCCGTATTGATATGACCTATATGCGGCTGCAGTAAGCGCAAAACTTAAAGTCTCTTTAAAAATAGTGATAGAAAAAGCACAGCCATCAACTGAGATTGCCTCAATATTTCATGCATTAAAAAGGAGCCCCAAATCTTATTCATCTAACCAATTGGTATTTTCCATCATCCTCCATCCCTATTTAAATAATAAAAATTAAATTCAAATCTGTCCGTAAAATTACAATTTCATTACTCACTATCCATCATAACTTCCACCAGTCAAAATTTAATAAAACACAAAAAAAAAACACTCCATCGCCTCTTCTCTTTGCAAAAAAAAATCAAACTACTCCAAGACTCCAACTTTGAAGAAAATACCAAACACAAAATGCTACTCCTTGAGCGGAATGAAAATGAAAAATAATATTTTTCCAATCTGTTTCATTCCACTGGCTTTTGAATATTTAAGCAATAACCAAATCCAACCGGCCCTCCAACACCCAGTGCCCAAGGTTTATCTCTTGCGTCTCGCACTTTCTCCAACGTTAATAAATCTTGTATTTTGAAAAATGAAATCCTTCCGTATGAGCAGAATATTAATGAACATTTTTGCACTTCAATGCAAGTAAAACAACAAAAAAAAAAAATCTGCGTATTCTCCTTCCAGCATAAATAATAGCCGTTGGTGTTACCATAGAGGGCTATACGTTCATGCTAACGATATAATTTTCATCTAGAACTGCATTCTCCTTTTTCAATTGAATTCAAAGAATTCGTAGATAGTAATTTTTGCATGGAAGGATCTTTCGGTGAGCGGTATATGTTTTCCATTGAACTGTATACACACCGCCAGAACGATGAAGAATATACCACCTACCGACTGCACTATGTCAACGGCAAGGAGGATGAACAACTGAAGATAAACTCAAGGCACCCACAGCCAGCTATGTAGGTTGAAAATGCTTCCCAGCCATTAGCAAATTGTGTTTGCCGACTACACCACAAAACGATGTGTATGAGGGCAGTCATCGAGGTGGGTTGGGAGTTTATGAGGCAAAAATTGCAAAAGTATGTTACTGAGAGTAGTAAACATTTACACACACAACCCAGCGTACGTGGAGATACGAAGAAACTATACAACGTTGTCCTTCGTGTCCGTTCTAATGGAGCAGTGCATCAGCAGCATCATACATCCGGCACCGCACAGTGGTTTGTACTCTTTTAGTCTTGTATTTCTGCATGAATGCAGGATATTCTCGTACGTAAGGGGAAAAGGATGCAGCGCTCACGTTGCAGGAAATTAGACGCCAATCTTCAGAGTCCCACTTGGAATATAGTCTGGCAGCTCATCTGCGGCCATGAGTAAAGGCAACTAAAGTGCAGCCTTAGGGCATACAGATGAATTGGCATGACGTACCATAGCGATAGCCCACCAGTGATTGTGAAGGTGTGCAATGTTGGATTGAAACAAGTTACCTATTGCTCATTCTAACTTTGATTTGGACATCAGAATGGGGATTGAATGGGTTTTGGGAAAGTGCTATGCAATTTGTAGGTTACAAGGCTATTGACCGATTGGAAGGGCATTGCTAACGAAATTGAATGGTATATTGCAGGAAGGGGATGTAAGTCAGATTGCGTTAGGTAGTCTCATTATTTCCAACCTTTGTATCATCACTCCTCTGGGATGAATTCTATTGAAAAATGGTGATGAGAATATTTTTAGATTATGCCCGAAAAGCCCAATAAATCATTTAACATCCTATAAAGCTCGTAGGTACTCGCTATTCCATAAATTTTCGACATGGATGATAAAATATTTTTTTATCACGTCTCACGTCAATAGATAAATATTCAGCATGTTGAGTGAAACTACAGTTCGGATTGAAACTGCTTGAATTAGCAAGGTCTCTAGTTATCTGCTTTCATACACTTCGAGTGTGTTGGGATCTGCGGGGATCTAGTAATGCGCACCACTTGGGTTGAAATTCCTCTACTACGTCAAATCAAATATTTTGTCCGAGTATTGGTTTCCATTCGCTATTTCTGCGTATGGTGGTTCAATGGTAGGCAATGGGTTTATATGAAAGCACATACGCTTTTACCTAGCTAAACCCTATCTACTCCGAAACACTCAACTTACTGGCGACGATCGCTAAATGCGTAGTACTTAGACCGTTAACATGATTTGAATCCCTGTGAAAGTCTTGACGGGGGCAGAAGAATTCAATACAGCAAGAATTCCCAAGATTCAGTAAACGGAATTGTCTACTGTCCCAGTTCGAATGACTTTGTGCAACAGCGGACATGAACTGATCTGGCATATTCGAACAAACAGTCATCCAGAATTTTTAAGGGCTAGTCGGGCTTCTTGAACAGAGATGGTGCCGGATGAGCGGAAATACCAACGGCAGCACTCAATCCTATAGTAGAGACTGATGGAGTCGTGTCCTAGGGCATTAAATTTGAACTGGCCCTTCTCATTTGGGGTTGTGCTGTCAGGATAACTTCCTTACCACGTTAAAAAAAAAACTACTTATGAGAAAGACAACAGCCACGGATAACAGATCCCTTCGTATAACAACGGGACACAGAACGCAAACAAACAACGACCTTAAGCATACGCACGCTGTAGAGTACACTGCGGGTGCTACCTAAAAATTTGAATCGGTCGTCAGACGGTACAGGGCAGACAGACTCAGGAAATACGATGGACATCATCTGGAATGCATAAACGCAAAATATACGACATTAATAAAGCTACCACTGAAGGCTGCAAATATACGACATTAGTAAAGCTATCACTGAAGGCTGCACATATTTGGATGATGATTCGTTGAGAAAAGCATTTAAGAGATCAACTGGCTGTGATCTTCATCAAAACAACCTACATCAGCCTTATATTTGCATATAACCCAAAGATGAGACTGACAATTAAACAAAAATTCGTTGTCGAATGTAAGTGCAAGGACGGCATATTGAAGAGAAGAAACAACCACGAACTTTATGAACTGCAGCAAGATATGGACGTAGTAAAACACGTGGACTACACGTGCTTCAGCAAAATTAAGTCAAGGAACATTTGCAAGAGCTTCAAATGCCTTCTGTTTAAAGACTGAACCTCCGGTTTGAGAATCGAAAAATCGCAGATGCTACAGTGCTTGGACTAAATTACTGGAAGCAACGTTCTCAAAATCGAAGAGGATGAAATGCTGTCCTGTCCTAGTCAGCGATTTTCAACTGTTCGGGGGTCCATTTCGTCCATGTCGCTGCTAAGAAAAAAAAAAACGAATTTATGGTACAACAGGGTCATAAGTACTCAGGGCATAGCTTTTTCAGGAACCCAATCATATATCCATGTGTACTTCATGCAAGATGGCGGGACCCTCTGTTTTTCACCAAATCCGAATGACAGAATTGAGATAAGCTTTCCTTGACAATTGATACTAATCGGATGATTTATCAGATCATTGCGAGAGAGGTAGTAAACAAAATTCTAGCTTTTGCAACGGCTCGAAATCGAACTCAGAATTTCATAGTAAGTACGATTCTTGTTTGATTCTTTTTATTTATAGCCCTTCCAAACAAACAGGACCGATGATTTAACCAAAATAAATTTGTTCAAAATGCTTTTGATACCGTCCATAATTTGTTATTATAGAACGGAATTGGGACTATACAGGATCTCTTTAGTAGATCGGATAATGGCTTTATTACATAATTTCCTCCTTAGCCCGAAGAAACTGCGGCTGCAATAGTAATTCTTTGTTTGATTTATGGTGAGAAATCCTTGCAAGAGTCATCAACGTATAGAAGTAGTTGCAGAGACTTACGAAACATTATGACTCTGGAGTTGGTTGGGGAACTTCGCACAATCCCCCCAATGTGTCACTTGAAAATGCTTCATACATAATTACTTATGTGGCGCTGCTAGAGTCTGGAATGAACCAGACCCCGAATCAACATTCCTCTCAAATTAGCCGGGTCATTGCTATCTGCCTCCAGTTTCGCACTTCAAATTGGTTGAGGTCGGCTTCTATTTCTGCGTGCCTCCTCTCAAGAATGAGATTGAAGAAGTCATATGACATTGCATCACCTTGCTTAAAACCTTTTTTCGTATCGAATGTATTGGTGAGTTCGAGAGAATTCTCCATCATCAACCTGAGCAGATGGACGAGTTTGGGCGGTACAACAAAACTAGACATGGCTCTGTATAGTTCGTCTTTATAAATACGTCGTATGCGGCTTTGAAATCAAGGAATAATCGGTGAGAATCGAGTTGGATATCCATGATCTTTTAAAAATTTGATGAGTTATGAGCTTTTTTGGTTAACGGTTTTAGGCATTCATATAATTATGCTGGATTGGATCTTGAAGGCGAAGTTGAGGAGACATAACCCGCTATAATTGGTGCAGTTCAGAGGTTCACCTGTTTTTTGGATCAGGCGAACGATGCTAATATATTTTCCTTCAGGCGTACTTTTATGTGAAAAATCATCTCCACCTGTTTATCGACAAAAAGGCCATCATTTTTGCCAGCCTACAAGCATAGGCCGGGTGGCTCGTTGTGTTCGGTGTTGTCACCAATATTTAACTGTTAATTCTGCTCGACAGCGGAAGATAGTTTATCGTCGCCGTTCTAGACTCTGCAGCGAAGTTGTTTTACAATACTCATAGCATCAAATGTGACACAACTATGACGTGTTCTTCTTCATCTTGACAGGACTCATTTCACACCTTATATTTCTGGCTTTGACATTTTAAAAAGTTCGAAACCTTTTTACAGCTTCGAGCGGAGGGTCTTATTGACTCTTTCTTTGCCTATAAAGCCAAATGAAGGGTTTCATCTCCAATTTTAGCAAATCGAGTGCTGGCTTTAGTGGAATTTTGTCAGCAGGGAAGTCAATTAGCCTTAATCCTCTAACTTTGCATTTAAAACTGTCACCACGATTTCAAAATCTTACATCACATACTTGCGCGCACCACTTAAGGCGAGGTCTTCCTCTACTGTGTCCGAAGTCTGGCTGGGAATAAAAGAATCTACGAGCCGGAGTATTTATGTCTGTTCGTTGTACATGTCCTAGCCATCTCAAACTTCCAATGTGGAGTTTTTTGATCAGGGGCCTGTCGCTGTACAGCTCGTATAGTTCTTGGTTTAATCTTTGTCTCCATAGCCCGTAAACGCAAACGGGACCGAAGATTTTTCAAAGAATTTTCCTCTCGCAAGCGCTTCAGCGCCGTAGAGCAGCACTGAGATGATCAGGGCCTTATATAGGGTCTCCTTAGTAGTTCCACTGAGGATTTTACTACTGAATTGCCTTCTTAGCCCGAAGAAAAGGGCGGTTGGCAAGAGTAATTCTTCGTTTAATTTCTTATGAGATGTCTTTGAGTTCCTTTTGGTATTTGGTATTCTACTATCAAAGTTCTGTTCAATTGAAAAAAAATGTCTCGGACACCAAGCTGATGCCAGTATGTTCGATGTCTGTGATTAAGATAAATTTGTCTATGTGCTGTTGAGAACTATTTGCATTCCATGTTTTGCTTTACCGCGTTTTGTCAATCATTGTGTTTTATGATAACCTGTTCGTTTAGTCGATTCTTAGTTGAGTAAGTATGTTTGTCATTTGTTTGAGTGATACATTGGGAACATTTTTTTAGTGATTGTTTTTTAATAGTTTTTCGCATTATTTCACAAGTTGTGAATGGGATAATGGAATTTATTTAACAACTTTTCATTTTATTTAATCTAGGTTTACATTTACATTGCTAGTAACCCACGTGAATGGGTGAGAGGCTACAATATAGACGGGTGCCACCTAACGTTTTCAAACACAATTTTCTTGTGTTTCAGTCCAAAGTTCAAAGGACACGGTCAAAAATATTTGGCTTAAAAGACCAATAAGAGTTAACCTTTGATACCCACTTATTAGTTCTTCAACTTCGATTGTTCTGTAAAACTTTTTTTTACCTTCATTAATATATCATCAGAATAAATCCATATATGCACCATATATTTTCGACTATCTACTCTAGGGAATCAAACGTTTACAGAACCTTTTTTTAAAAAGCAAAATTCTATTTTTCCATTTGGATATTAGAGATATATTTTCTTTTATTCCGCTCTCATGTACAGGTTTTGATGATATAAACCTACACCAAAACAATTTGTTGAGCTATAAATATAATTCTTAACATCGCAGTGGTCCTATTCATCTTCATAACTTCCCATCTGACCTTAGTCTAGACCATTAATCTTATAGAATGTCTTATGTTCAATTTTACCTTCATGAGAGATAATTTCATCCCTCTCAAATTCGTCTAAACAATCTGTTTTAACATTAAGATACTTCGTATCTTTCAAGTTTGATCTCCATTATGCGAATCATGTTCACAGTCAACACGCAACCTCATCACCTCCCCAAGCAATGAATTCAGAATCACCTAGCAACAGTGCGTTTATCTAATGCCTGTAGTTGGAGAAATAAATAATTTCTCTCATCATAAATTTCACCTTGTTGACTCATTGTATCCGTATTAAATGAGCTTACCTCTTAATCCTCAAACGTAGAGGAATATACCGATGAAAAATGAACCATCTCATCCGTCTCGTGAGTTTCATCGAGTTTCGAGTCACACCTCACTGTCGCATAGTGGTGGAAAATACCAATCTAGCTGGACAAAATATTTTTTTTTATTTTACAACTGCTTTACAATTAGTTTGAATTTGAAACCGTCAAAATAGTAAAGACATCTTTGCCAGGAAAACCGAATACAAAAAAATACAAATGTTTGGCGCAACAGGCGCTTCAGTATCCAGGGCCTAGCTTTCTCACGACCATTCATGTGTCCGTGTGTACTTCTGCACGATGGCGGGACCTTCTTTTTTAAGCCGACTTCGAACGTCAAAGTTGAGATAAGCTATTCTTGACAATTGATACTACTCGGATGATGTGTCAGATCATCACGAGAGGATGTGACAATTCATTTTAGGCGTTTCTGCGCGGGAGTTCATTGCACTAATTATCAAACCGAATACATAGGAATGAAAAATATGTGAAGTATAATCATATCTATTAATATTTCCAACAGTTGGCTTTAGAAACTGTTACTCGCAATGTTTGCGTCCCAATGACAATAAATTCCATTTGAAAGATGAGATTTCTCTGACAGTTTTGTGATTGACAAAATTAGATTTATTTGAGCGTTTGTCAGAATTGGATACCAGCAAATAGGTATCGTAATTTCGATGTCAAAGATACTCAATGCTACGGAAGACCAATTGTTAAAAAGGTTTCGATTATAAATGGTGGTTAAAATTTAAGGGCCGATATTGATTTTGAAGAAAGCACAAATTGTTTAGGACATTACTGTCATTTCTTTTTACTATCATAATATTGGTATGGTTCAATTATATATGGAACAAACTATCGGCCAATTCGCCGCCGCGACCTCGGCGGCACACCTCCAGGCGATGGTCCAAATTTTCGATGATGCTGAGGCATAATTGAGGTTCTATTCCTTTAATGTGCCGAATTATCTCATCTTTAGCTTTTGAATTGTTGCTGGCTTATCGACGTACATCTTTTTTTTCAAAATACACCAAGGAAAGAAGTGCAACGGTGTCAAATCACATGATCTAGGCGGCCAATTGACATCGCCACCACGTCAGATAACACGGTCATCGTGTGGTAAGGACATCGTCCTGTTGGAACAACATACCGTCCACATTCATATCATTCAAGTTCACGATAGCGAACACCATTCACAGTAACAGCCTGACCGGCCTCATTTTGAAAAAAAAAAAAACAGCCCGATGATGCCGGCCCGCAAGTTCATAAACCGCAGCAAACAGTCATTCTTTGTGGGTGCATTGGTTTTTCGACCATCACACTTGGATTATCACTCGCCCAAATGCGGAAATTCTGCTTATTGGCCAATCCACTGAGGTGAAAATGTGCCTCATCACCCAGGAATGATTTTCTTCAAAAACTGATCATCCACTGTTGCCTTTTCTTGCCACCATTCTGACCATTGAAGACGCTTGAAATGGTCAAGAGGCTTTAATTTTTGTGTCAATTGCACCTTCTTAACGTGTAATGTAAGCGTGTTTAATGTTCATCAACGACGAGCGTGAGAGGTGCAATTGTTGGGCACGGCGACGAGTTGAGGTGGACGGCTCTTCAGCCACACTATCGCGAACAGCAGCAATATTTTCTGAGGTACGAGCTGTACGAGCATGCACTGGTGTTTTCAGATCTCCTACAGACCAGGTTTGCTCAACTCAAATTTTTGCACGATTTTTCCGATCTTACGCATATTTGGACATAAACATAACGTTTATGTGTTGTTCACATTCAATATCGGCCTTTAAAATTTAACCACCTTTACATGAGCAAAACATTTTCCCTAACACATTTTCGAATGATTTACAACATGAAGCTCGATACATGGGTACACGAGTTAACTAAAAAAACACACATGAACCGAATTTACGTCTGTGAATCTCTGATGAAGTGCAAAAAAAAAATTAACAAATTTCTGAAGCGGGTGGTGACTGGTGATAGTAGGCAGTGGATGGTGATGAAGTGTGAATCACTTACGGCAACCGCAGCGCAAACCGGCATAACCGAATAGAGCCGATATTCGTTGTCAGAAGTATTTACCATAAATAAATATTTTTTGATACGAAACAAAGCCAATAAACGAATTTCAGAAATTTATTCACATATACTAGAAACCAAGAAGAAATTATGTGTTTTCTGTAATATAATCAAAATCACGGGTTTTCGCACCAGCTTCATGTTAGGCTTCACCACTAGCACTTTCACCAAAATCATATGTTGCCCAACCTGCAAAAACCAACAAATCTCAACTTGGTCACTGCCCAACTAACAACTATTCCTCTATAAGGCAAAACAAATTTAATTTCCACAAGCAATTATTTCTGTAGGCCTTATATAGCACTTGAGCGCAGAGGTTGAGCATTTTTGCAGTCTATTGTTTGGGTGGAAGCATGTTTAAGCCATTATGCAGGGAAATTCACAAGCATAATCGAAGGTATGATGGTATAAACTGTGCAAGGTTGTTTTTAAGCTTCCGGAGATGTTTGAACATGTAACATACGTTAAGATATTTCGGTAGAACTTCGCGAAAAGTTATTTCGAAGCAAAGCATGTATAGAGCTTACGAATAAAGGCTCAAAATAGCTAAGGGTAAAAGATCGGCAAAAGGGTGAAAAGACCGGGAAAAGGTGAAAAGATCCGGAAATCACCGGAAAACGAGTCAACACGATAAGTACTTCGTACTTTGTTGTACTGACTGTACTTTCATGTTCCAGAGTACAGCCTAGTTGATAGATATCTTCTATATAAATAAAAATCAAATTACGTTCGTTGGAAACCGCATCACCATAACCCAACTACGGTTTTTACGGAAAGTAAAATTGACCACGCCCCATTTGTTTTATTTCTGTAATACCGAAGAACATCCGCACTGAGATGTTTTTTTTTTAAATATTCCTTATAGCCCAACATAGGTTTTTACGGAAAGAAAAATTGACCACGCCCATTTTCAAACTGACTTTTTTTATTTATCTCAAATCGGAGAACGTCTACTTGCGTTTACTATTCGTCACGTTCATGGTCCGACATATTTCCAAAATTTGCGAACTAAAAATGGTTTGGCAATTGTTAGAGAATGACACTCATTGTGATAACACCCTCGGTAACGGTGTGATTTCTTAAAATGCTCATCAAATGCGAAAATTTTTTTATTATCTCCACATGTTTCCCATCCAAACTGACTGATTGTGGAGCAAATACAAGGATGCCATGTGTGCTAATTTTCTTGCAGCAGATGCGTATTACAATATTACATCCAAATTTACTACTGAGCGAATAAATTAACAACGAGCCTTTGATTTCAATTGAGGACTTAGGGGTGACAGCTCCCAATCGTCTGATGCACTACGCATTTAATCAAGAGTTGCGAGGCTAACAAAAATATGATTGCGATGATTTGAGGGAATCGTTGTTGATTTGACAACAGCAATATGAGTATGACAATCTAATGATAGTTGTGAGCAAGGGAGCTGAAGGTATGTTTTTTTTTGGACGCTCCGCTGGAACTCAAAAAATTGTGTTCATCGAATTGATTTTGGCAGCAATATGATCTCCGAATGATATTGCATCTATGTCTGCTCATTCAGCACTCAAGTTGAGTATGCAAATCAATGAAAATAATTTCCAAGAATATTGCAATGGCCAAAGTTTTGCAGCAAAGCAAACTGATCGTTTGCCGTTCCTGAGTCGATACATGTTTTTTAAGATACACCTATCGAATATCAAAACTAATACAAGCCTCTGGGATAGGGAATAAAAAGTGGGCGGGGCTAAAAACTGAATGGGGATGAAATATCGGAAATGATATTGTTATCACATCCACATTTAGACAGTTTATCTAAATCTTCCATGGTTCGACAAAAAAAAATTTGTTTTCCCATCAATATGCTTAGTTGGGGGTTACACAAATGAAATGTTTAACTATCATAACGAATGATTTGCATCAGCATTTCTTTCGAATATTCTAAAATTTTATCAAGAAACGTTTATTCTTGAAAACTCGTTGACGATAGTGTAAGGTAAGGTACTTGCTAGTTTCTAGGTACGTGAGTGTAATTTTTATATTGTGTGTGTGCACATGAATATAAAACACACGGTAGGTATCCAGAAAGTTTCCTTCACTATCGTCTACGTTTATCATTTCGAGATTGACGGAATGATTACCCTGTCTCCAGGTATACCCGCTTACAGTTACATACGCGTACACACAACTTCTACCGAGAAAAGAGAAAAAAAGGATTTTCTAATGAAGATGTGGTTTATTTGTGTGTGCTGTACAGGGGTACTCATTCCGTAACTTTCAAAATAATAATCTTTGTATATAGTGAGGGAGACTTTCTGGGTACGTGCCGTGTAATTTGTCTAGGTACCCAGCAAGTCTCCTACCCTATCGTCAACGATAATCATATTTAAAGTTACGGTCACGGAATGACTACTCAGGGTTAACATTCCTGATTTTTTTTTACTATCTGATCTGCGTCATTGCGAGCTTTAATACAATCAGCATCTACGAGCACAGATTTGCCACAGCATATAATATGCATCTGTAGTTGCATACTAGAAAAATAGAACGGTCATAAAACGAAAACTTCCTATGTGGGGTACTGCCGACGCATAGAGAACTATGGAAATTCCCCACGCACTTACCGCCTGCGTATGAAACGGCTACAAAAATTTTAGTTGTGATGCGTACTTTATGTTGCATTTATTGGATTTTATTGTTAATCATCACTAGGAATGTCTGATTACATACTGTGAAACAGGGTTAGTGCTGGTAGATTTTATATATTTTAACTACTCCATACTATCCACTAGGCTGTGCTCTGGGACATAAAAGAACAGTAAGTACAACGAAGTAGTTGAATAGTGTTGACTCACTATCCGGTATGTTCCTATTTCCCGATCTTTTAACCTTATCTCTTTTAAGCCTTCATTCGTAAGATCTTTACATGCTTTGCTTAGAATTAACTTCTTGCAACTTAAACAAACAACTTCAGCTTAAAAACAATCTTACAGAGGTTATACCATAAAAACTTCTCTTATGCTTGTGAATTTGCCTGCATAATGTATTAAACAGTCTTCGACAGCAAAAATGCTATATATAATGCCTACTATATAAGGCCTACCAAACAAGGCCTACAAAATTAAATTCTATTGCCTTATAGAGGAATAATTGGTAGTTGAGTAAGGTCTAAAAGCTAGGCCTCTTCAGCAATGACTTCTGTGGAAGCTGCTAGGACAATGAAAAGAAGGAAGTCTACGCGCCTTCTTTGCTCTGGCCCAGCTCTCTATGTGCTACTACAACGGAATTTTATGGTCTAAGTGTGCACGCGCATGGCAATCAACCACTTTAACGTGACCTAACCCTTCATAGTTAATGCATTGCGAGACAACATTTTAAAAAGTTCTCCCGTAATCAGATTATAACTGGGAGCCTTTCTTGAATTAACCTAGTTAGTGGCCTGTGTTTTTTGGCCATTTAATGACTCTAATTGCTTTCCAGAGCGAATAGTTGTATTCCTTTTCAGGATTAACGCTTGGTGGATAAGTTTTTACTGAGTGGTTCTTAAAATCAATAATCAAATTAAATAGCCAGTTAGATACTTAAAATATTTATATTAGTTTTGTCTTTAAGAGCGAGTGTTTGTTGCCATTTTTGACGAGCTTTTCTCTTTGTCTGACTAAATCTTTTATTTCCCACAGGAACTTGATATTACTATAGCTTCCTGTTTTGCTTTGTCGAGTAGTATTATTCCATGCCAATTTTTAAACGGTATCGATAAAGCAGTCAACCACGACTTCGAGTTTCAATGGGGATCTGAGCGATACACCCAATCGCATATAAGGATTAAAATGATTCTTTCGATTATTTCACGAGACTAAAACTAACTCCGTTCGGAGCAACTAAAAGTATTCCAAATCAAAATATTGAGAAGGCGTGGATCATTTTATACCCTACCCAATCCCATCCTTAAAATTAATATCCCTAAAATATGGGATATTTCTTTGCCATAAATGTTAGGATATACATTTTCACAACCAATTGTTCAAGATCTTATAAAGTTCGACAAAAAACTACGATTTTCTGCTGCATGTGGTATCGTATAAGGTATACAAATGGTTTTTGCATGAAAACGCCTCCAAAAAGTGGGCGTTAAGTGAATATATGGACGAAATGTATATTATCATTTCCAATGATTTTTCATCAAAACTATTTTTGAAAAAGGTCTGCTTCGTCGGTTAGAGAATCTATATACAAAATTTCAAAACTCTAGCTCAAAATTTAAGGCCATAAATCGCTGACACACAGACGGTGGGACAGACGGATGGACAGACATGGCTAGATCGACTCAGCTAGCGATTATAAGTAGATCCATATACTTTTATGTATATCTAGCGAAATTAGTTCTCTATGTTACAAACTTAATGTCAATACTAATATACTCTATGGGATGGGGCATACAAAAATATTTTTATCCAAATAGATTCATAGTTTCGACCACTGTATGCGGTGTTTAACTTTATGACAGTTGTTGTTCTCCTCGAGGATGAGAAGTTGTATATGTCGCCCTATCCTGTCACGAATGTCATAAAACATTTCACTGGAGCATTTCGAGCTCGATATTGGGGTAGATCTCGATCTAAATTGTCTCGACTTATGACGCAGTAAATTCCCTCTGAATGCAAGCTACTTAGAGATGAGAGATGATGAGATGAAATACCGACTCCATTTGCATTTATCGCAAACGCGGCCAAAACATGCCATTACGATGATAAACTAAAAATAAATTCGGTATCTTATTGGGTGTGAATTGAAATTGCGTTAGTCCCTTTGGGATTTATGGCCAATAAATGGGGGGAAAGGCGGCCCCGCCAGAGATATTAAGTAGCTATTAATATTTCGAATGTGTTCCGCTGGTATCGTCGACACTCAAGTGGTTGTTGTCGTTGTCGCTGTTGGCGTTAGCTTCCCCCGCCCAGATCATGTTCAACATGCCAATGGAGGCATGAAACCAGTGTAGGAGGGCTAACAATTTAGTACGCTGCCTGTGCTTCTAGTTTATGCTCAATTTGCACGATCTATTGAGTGTGTGACACTATAGGTGGTAATTCGGAAGAATGAAGATGTATCTCGTGTGAGGTCAAGAGCGAAAAGATACGTGGGATACACCGCTGACAGATGTTACCAATCAATTATGAATTTTTTTGTTCAAATATTTATCCCTTAGATGAAAACCACTTTGGAGACACGATTTATTTTGGGAAACAATTCTCGTCTAGTTAAGCGGTTCCTAGGTTTATAAATGGGAATCGTTCGGAGTGTGTGTCGTCCTATAAATAGGTCGGTGTGTGGGTGTGTTGGTCGTTGTTGAATTTTTGGTGACATTAAGTTAATGGCTTGGGTAATGTGCTGTGGCGTATAGTGTAAACAAACACATGTAGTTGCTGTAAATACTAATTACGAAATGATAAACAAATTTAATTTAATTTTACGGCCATTGTGTGTGCACAACCAACAACACCTCTCAATTACCAAATATGCTTGTGTTGGGGGAAGGTAGTCTATTTTTGGACGGATTTAGTTGACCGAGTGTGGTAACGATTATGGGCTCCTAAATTTGCTTGTTAAATTCGGATTTAGATTGAAATTTAATCAAGCACTGTCTGGGGTACAAATAAAGCAAAATATTTCAATCAGATGGAATAGTTTGGTGGAAACTTCAACAGAAACAGGGGGCGGTGGCACATTCTTGATGAATTAATAAATATTTGGTAGATATTGTTCACAATCGCTTGTGAATATTGGATCCCAACTAGATTCACATGATTACGTACCGCTTGCTGGCTAATACAGATATAGAACAGTTTGTGGTTCCAAAAATAATTGATACTGGTTAGGTTGAGTTTATAGAAGCTGAATGTGGTTAATTTTGATGCCGAAAATGTAGCGTGAGTACATTTTATTTACCATACTACATACCACTAAAGGATTTATAAAATTATAATAGGGATGCACGAAATTTGTTAGTGGACATGTTGTAAAGGCAATATGTGTTCAAGTTATTGTGAAAATCACGATTGTTTGAGCAAAGTAAAATGTCATGATTTGCACACGTATTTCCGAATACGTACCAACATGGAGAGCAGCAGAACAAAATTTAACGCCTTAATATAACATACTTTTCGTCAAGAAATGTTTACAAAAAAAAGTCTTACACACAATTTGATTTATTTTCGTTAGATAATCAAGCGACCTTTATAAAATACAACGAGGTAGGTATAATGAGGATTTATGAATCAGAATTATAATTGAATCTCTAAAACCGTTGCATATTTAGTTTATGATATCCGAGGGCAAAAGAGGTTAATGTTGTCTTGAATGCCCTTGGCTCACTTTCAACTTTTTATCGGATTTGTAGTTGCCAAGACTGAATTGATAAAAACACCTTGTATACAGGGTCCAAATCTCAGACAGAAACGCTAAGCTCGTTAAGGAAGAAAAACTTTGATATCTGGATTTCTATCCAAAAACAAACACATGCAGATGTGTTCCAATAACTACTTAGCAAAATTGAGGCATCGTATGCGGTCAAATGTGTGGCTATAAGCTCAGCCACAGAAGTGTAAATGCGAAGCTGGGAGAAAGATAACATAAGTTTTAGCATCAAAAGGCACACTAGAAGAAGGCGTTATCTCACCTCTGTTGTAGATTAGTTTCGTCATTTATGAGATACTCAACAAGCTACAACGCAATGGGGTAAAAGTCATAGTTTACGGAGACGATGTAGCTATATCTACTAGTTAAAGCGAAATACCTACTTTCTAAAAGGGAGCTACTCGAGCCACGCATTGAAAACTTTCAACGAGGGTACAAAACAATGTGGACTTGGCACCAACCCAAAAAAAAAACATATGAGAAGGCTACAATCCACTGTGTGGATCGTTTTATACCTTTTCCCACTCCATCCTTAAAACAAATATCCTCAAAATGTCGGCTTTTTGGCGATAAAAGATATATAATGTCATTGTTCGAACATATTGTTCAGACAGTTTATCAAAATCATTTATGGTTCGAAAAAAAACATCGTTTTTCGCCTGGTTATGCTAAGAAGTAGAGCATAGAAATGGTTTTTGTATGAAAACGCCTACAAAAAGTAGGCGTGGGTTAAATTGATATACGAAAGAAATGTTTATATTAACAGAAGCAATGATTTTGCATTGTTTTTGAAATGTTTAAATTTTTTTTTTTAAAACGCCCTCAAAAAGTGGACGTGGCAAAACAATTTGTCTAAACAAAATATAGAAACAGTGATTGTCTAGATATGTTGTTCAGTCACTTTTTCAGTATATCTAACGGTTTGGCCTAAAACTACGTTTATCTAAAAAAAAAATGGGCGTGAAAGTGGGCGGATTTCAAAAATGTTTACACTTGTTCTGCTTGGAAAAACAGCAAATACCTGTACCAAATTTCATCATTTCAGCTCAAATTTTAAGGCTATCGATTCTGAGTCGATCCATATACTTTGAGGTATACCTAGCTAAATTACTTCGCTATGTAACAAACTATGTACCAAAACTAATATCCCCCTATGGGATATTCGACATTCATTGGTTATCGACGGTATTACCCTCAATCTAGTTGATAGCGCAAAATATCAGGTTATCATTCTTGACAGAAAACTCAATTGGAACCTTAATGTGTGCGAACGCATTAAAAATATTAAAATATCATACCATACATATTACCATATATATATATATATTATACATACATATACATACATATACATATAACATATATATATATTCGGAAAAATCTGGAGTTCGAACCCCAAGGTTGTCCTATGGATGTACACTCTCATTGTTAGACATTTATTAACAATTATGACTTATCTGAAGGCAATTCACACAAAAAGTCACTCATCTGACAAATATGGCAATGAGAACCACACCAACAGCCGGATTGGAAACCATCCTGAACCTGGTACCAATTGACCTTTACATGCAAGAATCTGCAGCCAAAAAGTACATTAGGAATTAGCCAGCTCAACTGCTGAAAAATGAACTCAGGACGACACGCTCAAATTCTTAACAGATATCTGGCCTCAGCTGTATCATCCAACTATGTGATGCCTCACCATTACTTTCAAATACCATTCTCCTGCATTTCGCCAAGAAGGAAGGAGTGGGAGAGGAACAAACTGGACACCAAAACCTGGAGTGTTTTCTGAAACACTAAAGCACTTTTCGTCTACCTAAGCAAAGCAGTGTCTTTCAGGTTGATATATTGGCAGAAGCAGTGGCAACCAAAGCGAACTCAATGCTGGCGATACCACCAGATCATATCAAAATTTTTATTGACAGTCTGGCTGCATTAAAAGCAATGTCTGCTGTCGAAATAAAATCTAAGCTTGTGTGGCGTTTGCTTGACTAGCTGAAGCTTCTAAACTGGTGAGGAAAAGATCCGCCACCAGCATTGATCAATCAGACTAGTCTGCCAAACCGCTGCTATGTGACTTCAAATCGCGGGTGGGACAGAAAAAACTCAGTATCGCCAAAAACAGGTGGAACTTTCTCCCCACTCTGCAAGGGTGGGCTGAGTATGACAAAGCCAGTACCCTCAAACTACGTCAAGGAAACAGGAAATTTGTTTCGACTATGTTAGGGATTTTTAATGCACGCAACTTTTTTAAATGCCACAAACTGAAATTGAATCTTTCAGATGATGACCTTTGTAGAGGCTGCGGTGATGAAGGAGTACACAAGTATACCTTCACTTTCTGTGCCACTGCCCAGGACTCAGCCAAGACTCAGAACGAGAACCTTAGGAAAATACTTTTTCCATGACCTCTCGGATTTATCTGAAAGCCCTCGATCTAATCTTTTCAGCTTTGCAATAACATCTGGATGGCTGGAAAGTGACTTAAAATAATGGACAGTAACGGGACAAATGAATGAGCTAAGCACACACGTAGATTTTAAACGGGCATCCAAATGGGTCAATATTGCCCAGAGTTTGATGAGGGAAGTAAACCGCCTACGTCAACGCCTACCAATCAAAAAACTGCGTAGAGCAACAACAACATGTTGGATGCAGAAAGCTTCTTCTTGTGGTCGCCGCTTAAGTCAAGGTCTCTTTTTTATGGAATCGAAGACTCTGTGAAATTTAACGTAACTGCAGCTGGTCGGTAGTTGGAGAAGGAAGAAGATTCGCCTTTTTTAGTACAGGCTAGACAAATGCAGTTTTTCATCTATGTACTCGGGAAGAGTCCTTATGAGTAGGATAGATAAAAAAGCTTACGCAGTGGTTTTGCAAGCGTAGAATTAAACCTTTTCAGAATAAGGTGGGATATTACTCAATCGCCTATCCCCTATTACTAATCAAAAACGCCTCTTATCTGAAAATACCTCTTATCTGATCATTAATTCGGCTTACGAAGTGAAAATTCAATTACATTCGTCAATGAGCAGTGATACATAAAGAACGAAGATCTCCGTTTATGTGTCCTAATAACGTTAAAACAACGGTCCTCAAAATTCCTTGACGAAACTAATTTAGTGCGTCGTCTTTAAAGAACTAAACCCTAGACTAAACTAAAACTAAACTAAAGTAATCTACAAAACCTATATGGGGTATTCCATAATTCACGAAAAATTTAAAATTTTGCGCCATTTAATAGTATGTGTTGCCAACGGAAAAAAGATAACAATGTGGTTGACAGATGACAGACAGTTCGGGGTTAGTAAAAATGGAGCGCTATACGAAAGAACAACGCATTTTCATTGTTGGGCAATGTTTTATTACTGTTTTTGTGCTTTCGCGAAAATATCTAACGGGTAAACAGCCACAGTGGCCCAACTTTGTGAATTTTTATACAGAGTGTCCGCCGGTAAGGTGTACTACTTTGTTTGTTTATAATTTTTGATTAAATGGAAGCGAATGGATCTTATATTAATAAATTTTTTATTTAATGTCCGCCTCTGTTAGTCTCACAAATGCGAGCTCTTTTGAGCACATTTTTCATTACACACATTTCACGCGGTATTTCATTAATTTCATCACGAATATTTTGTTTGAGTTGCTCAGGCGTTTCTAAACAAACCAGAAACCTTGCTTTTCAGATATCCCCACAAAAATAAGGCTACCGTGGAGGCCAATCAACATTACCATTTCTTCAAATAACTTGTTGTGGAAGATGTCTCGCAGTGATTCTATTGCAATCCTGGCTTTATGAGATGTGGCACCGTCTTCTTGATACCACATGTTAATCAATCCCAAGCCATGCAGTTGTTGCGTTAAAAGGTTTTCAATCAAATCACAATTTCGCTCCCCATTCACAGTTACCGCTACGCCGTTTTCATTTTCAACGAAATAAGGTCCAATGATTCCTCCTGACCAAATTGCACACCAGACTGTCACCAGACTGTAAGTTTTAATGGATGCAAAGGTGACTGATGAATAATTTGAGGGTTTTCCATTGCCCCGAACTGACTATTCTGTTTATTCCCATATCCATTCAAATGAAAATGTGCCTCGTCACTAATTATGTTTTTTTTTTTCATGAGTTCTCATGGGCTAGCTGTAACATCCTATTGGTATATATACGCCCGGCGGCGTAAATGGAAGAAGCTCTTGTGTCAACTGAATCTTCAATGGAAACAAATGCAAATCCTTGTGCAAAATTGTAGCCAAAGTTTGTTCT
Source organism: Rhingia rostrata (assembly GCA_949824845.1). Taxonomy (NCBI): domain Eukaryota; kingdom Metazoa; phylum Arthropoda; class Insecta; order Diptera; family Syrphidae; genus Rhingia; species Rhingia rostrata. The sequence goes on from OX463757.1 coordinate 24,111,993, forward strand.
TTGAAAACCAAGGTCCTGAGCACGGCGTCGAATCGAGGTTGATGGATTGTTTTGAGCGCTTCCTTGACCAGCAGTTATATTTTCAGCCGATATTGCAATACGTTGTGATCCATGCTTAGGCCTTTCACCTGCAGACCCTCTTTCTTCAAATCATTCACTACACGAAAAATATTGCGATGATTGATTTTGATAAATGTTTTAACGATTTAAGCACGTTGGTTTATCGAATATTTTTTCATAATTAGTTTTAACCGTGTCTTCTTCACGACTGCCAAATATGAACTGTCAAGACTAATTTTAACCAAAATAACGGCAAAACAAAGTAGTATACCTTCCCGGAGGGCACCCGTCATATTCATCAAGAATTAAAAAATGTATCGCTGTCTGTGTTTTATTTAGCTTTACTTTCGAAATCAAAAAATAAATTACCCTCAACCTGAACAAGTTCTGGACGGTTAGTGATTTTTCAGGTTTCTCAGGCCCATTTTCATCTGACCAAACTGTTATCATTGCTACCATATACTCAAAGGTATTTTTCTCTGCTGCTTATAGGACATGCTGAAATTCAAAATACTGTATTCGTTGCTTTCGTTCATCGCGCTATGTAAAATTTGTTTTATTGTTCTGGAGAACTTCATGTCCTTTTTTCTATATTAAGGTGAAAAAACCTTTACTAAGTCCAAAATCCTCCCTGGAATCGTGCATTAAAGTATTGCTTATAATTTTGGTTGAGGAGCTCGTCATAAAAATCGCTGTAGTGATCTCATAGTAATTGTGATCGAAGCGTGAATGAATTCGCGCAACTCTATTACCAAGTAATATAAAATTAACTTCATGACCTTTAAAATGCAAAATTAAAAAAAAACGAATCATCTAGTGCAACAGGTCATAGCACTAATTCCTGTACTCTTATGTCTTAAACATAAAATCACGAAACCCTTTGTCCGACGGAAAAAAACCAAAAGAAACAGATAAAACCAAAAGAAAGGTAGAAACATTCCTTAAACAATTACATTTGTCTTAAGCCCATTAATTTCAGTTTAATCCCAGTGACCTGACTAGATACAACTCTGTAGCTTAAAGCAAGCCTCTAATAGACTTTCCTCACAAAGCATGTTTAAATGTTGAGTTTATTCTCGCACAATTTATACCCCATTATCATTATCATCCCGTAAGCCATTTAAGAGGCAAACAAACAAAAAACACACGAGCTACCACGACCCACGAGGAAGAAAGCAAACAAAAATAACAAATTCTCCCTTTTAGCCACAAAATCCTTTTAAGAAGAAGACACACTTAGCTAAAAGGGAACGAAGAAGATGACATCTCCTTCCCAGCTGCTTTACGGCAGTACTTAAGGTCGGTATTAATTTGTGCGGGCACACTCAAGTTGCCTGTCATTTTCTCGCAAATCATTTAGGATTATCCACCCGAGAATGGGAATAAAACGCTGCATCGTCAAGCAACCTAATATCCAACACCCCGAGCTACTAGAAAATAACACGACCACCACCATCTCCACCACCAACAAGATAAACTTGGCAACCCCAAATCCAGAAATGCGAGAAGATCGAAACCTTGTCAACCATAAGCTCATCGAAAAATCGATTACATAAAATGGGTTCAACAAGGATATACCCATTGATAGGGTCGGGATGTGAAACAATTACACCCACACATATACTCGTGTATAATTATGAGCTCCCATCCAAGAGGATATCAAACAAACCCTTAGACACATTATGGCCGAACGTTAAGTCTCTAATCCAAAGAGTTTCGCGAACAAGCTCCGGCAAAAGATACCCGCGAACGAACCGCAAGGAAAAATAACAAAATGATGATAGTCATCACAAGCTTTTAAAGCAGATCCAATGTGCTGTGCAGAACATAGGGATTCATACTTGATGGATGCCAGCCACTTATAGCAACTTGCAGACGTAATTAAAATGGTGAAACAGCGTCTATTCCACCCCTCCATAGACCGACCACCAGCCCGAACTTCATTCACATCATCAACGGAACCGAAAAAAAAACGAACAATTCAAAAGAAAAAAAAACTCCTGACGACAACACTAAATGGATAAGAGTCCTTCATCCTTTTTGCAATTTTTTTTGTCCGCGCGCGCACACATAAAGTGAATCATCGAGTGCAACAAATTATGAACTTGAGATTTGAATGAGTTGTGCTACGATGAGTCGTCCTACGATAGGTTCGTGCGTCTATTCGGAACAAGGTCTGTGTGCTTTCTCTTTGAGCGTACTGCTCCTAGTTCTACTCCTAGTCATCGCGTAAAGTGTACAAAAAAGATAGATAGACGCTTAAGCGGATGGCAGATGTGGTAGATAGAGGTGACGGTGGTGGATCCAGTGTCGGTGGTAATAATCATTGTCAGCATTGTTGATAGTGAGATAATGGATGCCATGGAAGAGATATTTTTTCAATCCTTCCTGCTGTTATGGTTTTTTTTCATTCGTTGGTGACATAGACAAAGAGTAGATTTCTGCTGTTTTTTTTCCTTACACAAAAAATAATTTAGCTAGTCCAATTAGAGATTTTCATCAAAAAAAAACGACAGGTACAGGCTAAGAGCACGGTTGTAGCGATACAAATACAAAAGACAAGATAAACGGACCACTGTTTATCTTGTCTTTTGTGGGGATTTGGGTCGTAGACAATATCGTTTACAAGATGAGTTTGAGACCAGTTTCAAGTGATTTAAATGTAAAGGCTTTAGCATTTCATGAAATAATTATAAGCAGGGCCACTACACTAAATGTCCTTTTTTTGTGGATGAGATAGATGAACTCTCTGCAGATGTCTAGGGTAGGTGAACAAAAAATACGACTTAAAGACCAAATACGACTATCGAATAACCTCCCAGACCGCAGTGAATCAAGGATGCGTTCTCCCATGTAAAAACAAAAGAGATGCTCTGATGGCCCCGTATCCCAATGGTATCTAAAATATTGGAAATACCCCTTAAGGTTATTTTTATCTTGATGAGCAGGTGGCCATGGCTCAGAGGAATGCGTAGTTGACTGCTAAGCCAAACGTTGCGGGTTCAAGCCCCAGCTTCGGCAGCATTTGTTTTCTACGAAAATCGCCAGCTTATCTGAGGCCACCTGTGCGATAATATGAGACAATATTAATCTATGTCTCCTCCTCTGTGCCACGTAGGTGTTTGTTATATGTCTTTCTTTCTTTGTATCTATCTGTCTCTCTCTGTTGTATTAATGTCTTGATCTGTCCCAGCCGATGGCCTCAGTCGCCAGTGCTGTTACGTGTCTGTAGATCGTTGCATTCATGTGCGAATTACTGTGATGTCCAATGTCCAATATCTTTATGATGCAAATCCACATCATAAAGATAAAAATAACCTTAAGGTGTCAGACTTAGACAAGAAGTCATATGCTTTGAGGTCATTAGCGAACGCATTGTTACAATCAGCACCAAGGCAAAATTCGCCAATATGGCTTGATTAACTGAGCTAGTCGATCCATATATTTAAAAAGATTTACGAATGTGCCACTCCAATAATGAAAGTCCTACCAAAGAATGCTAGGCGCGAACATAACCCTGTCGGAATAGGTAAGGAAAGGTCGTAGTTGGATCACAGTAGATCTTGAAATTATAACAAAGTCACTTCTGTAGACCGGTAAGAGCGAATACGAGCAACCTTCATCTGTTAGGTACAACGAACCATTCAATATTGGCGACAATAACGTAAACTATCAACAACCCGACCTAAGTGAAGTGAGGATAGCAGAAATAAACGGCCTAAACGATTAACTTTATAAAGCCAGTGGAGATGATTTGGCATGTCACATACATTAACTCACTAGAAAAAGTTGGTCTAATAGAGGTATACCTGAAGAATGGAACTTCAGAATCATTTGTCTTATCCACAAAACAGGAGATACTCTGAACTGTGACAAGTACAGGGGCATAATTAAACGCCTGACATTGTTTACCAATCACCTAATCGGACATTTTCAGTGTTGATTTAGGTCAAGAAAATCCAAAACTTATCAAATCTTCACACTTTGGCAGATCCTGAAAAAAAAACAACAACAAGCAATCGATACCCACCACATACTCGATCAAAACCGCAAACGATAGCATTTTTAGAGTAAGACTATACAGAGCCATGTATAATTTTGGTATGCCGCTCCCATGTGTAGAGGATAACGACGGTGATTCCTCGCTGCTCCATTATGGTTGACATATTTGATACCAAAAAGGATTTAGACAAAGCGACGCAGAGTTATGTGACCTCCTTTACCTCATTCTTGAGAGGATTGTGCAAAACTGCCGATCACCAGCATACGCCGATGATATTGACAAAATTGGTCGGACTCAACATGATGTAATATCTACATTTGCCAGTTTAGAGAAGAAAGAGGCGAAAATGGGCCTAGCCGTAAATGATGGTAAGACTAGGTATGTGCCGTCAACACGAAAGGACACACAACATTTTACAAAACAAAACTATTGAGCTATACAACTTTGAGGTAGTAAAAATCTACATCCTAAGGATCGAACTGTGATAGGGACATCTCCTCAGAAATCAAATGAAGAATCACACTTACCGACTAAGAAGGCAATTTAGTAGTAAAGCTCTCACTCGAACATACTAAACAGTTCCTATACAAGGCCCTGAATATCACAGTCCTGCTCTGTGGCGCCAAAGCATGGACCTTATCCAAAGGTTGGCCGCGGTATAGTGGTAATGTGTTCTGTTGAGTGGAAGGTTGACAAAATCCATTTAACTTTTATTCCAAAGAAATAAAAAAGGTCGGTTGTTATACCAAAAAGTATGCACCATCTTTAAATTTATTGAAATTTAACGAACATAAGAAACAGTTACTCCCCGAAGTTAGTTCGGACACCACCCATGGAGTAAGTCTCCATTACATCCAAAATCTTTCTTATCACTCTCTTTCTTCCCCTTCTCTAACGCTCTTACTGTGGTTAAACATAGCTATAAAGGGTATTCGTAACCCCTTGAAAGCGTGTCAATTATAAAAAAAATTGGATAAAGAAATCCCTGTCCGGTTTGAGTTGACGGGCTATGGCGACGAGGACCAACCAAGAACTTTACTTCCCATACCGCAACATAAATCTAGTCAAAAAAAACTCCCCGTTTGAAGTTTCAGTTGGCAAAGACCAAAACTCCGGCTCGGAGAGCCTTCGATTCCTAGTCAGATGTCGGACCAATTAAAGGAAGACCTCGACTAAATGACACGTGTAAGTGGAAATTGACCTCAACAAACATGAAATACTCAACTGCAGGCAGTTTAGTAGTGACCGGGCTAATTAATGATTCATGTTGGTTGATGTCTAGGATCATTTCGCACTGAAGAGCCAATTGAGTAAATAAGTAATTATTTGGGTAGGATATGAAGAGTAAGTGGTAACCAATATGGCTATGTTTGCGTTGACGGTCTATGGAAACGAAGATTCCATCAATAACTAAACGAGCTATAGAGCGACATGCCCCAGTCAAAAAACTTCGCATTGGACTTTAAAGATGGCTAGACAATGAAGAAATGAAATGCTCAATCAACGCAGTTTACCTGGAACCAGGCTAATTGGAGAGGCATATTATTTCAGCCGGTATTCATTCCGAATTTCAGCGTCTGTAAAGAAAGTAAGCAACCAATTTGAGTTTTACAACTGGTTGCAGTTAAGTAATAAATGGGCTAAATGAAAAGCGATGTTAGTTGAGGCTCAGGTTCATACCGAACTGTAGTGCCACTCAAGTAAAAGAGCAAACTGTCAGCAGTAAACCTGTTTACAATCGCAATAATGACAGCATAATTAAATCTTGAGTGTATTTTAAAACACCCTCTAATTCTTGAAATTGATGTTGGATAACACAGGAAATAATTTTCAAAGTATAACACCCAAAAAAGGTAGGTTACCCCAAATAAAAAAAATTGAAACACGATTCGAATAAATGGCCAATTCCAACATTATTCCCTTTTTTCTGGAACCATCAATTATTGTTTTCAGTTGACCCAAATTGGTATAGTTCTCCAACCAAAACAAGGCCAGATGTAGCACATATCCATATAGAGACTCTAGAAATAACTAATTTAAGCATAATAAGCACTTCTTGCCTTTTCAGCTTAGCTGAGATCGCATAAAGGTTGTCAATAGTCCCAGAGAAATGTTTTTTTTCCTAAGAATTCAGCTACTAATTCTACTTAATTCGTTTCCTTAAATGCAAACAACTTTTCGAAGTTGGGTTGAACTACAACTACACATAATTTCAATCACCCAATACTAGTTCTATTAATATAGACGAAGAATTTCATTAGGCAAAAATTTGGGGCATATGATCACCAAAGAAGCCATTCCCTCCATTAAATAAACTATATGACTTTGCTAATTAATCAACATTTCAATTAGATCCTTCTGCCTGTCCAATAGCTTCCTGTATAGAGTACACACATTCAACCCTAATTGCTTTCCAATGGCACAAAATGCACACAGACAGTCTTACTTAACCAAAACCTACTTATACCAAAATTGATTATTTTACTCATGACAAATGCTCGTCTCATGTTTAGCTAAGCACATACTAAGCACTGGACAGTGGACAGTAGACAAACATACATACCCGCACTTACAGGAATGATGAATTCCCATACATTTGCCCTCCAACGTTCATTTCGTAATTTCTCATATCCATACAAAAGTGGACTCGTTGGACGGGGCTAAAATGACGAATAGTTCGCTGATGATTTAGTGATTCAGGTTCACACCTCTGGGACCGACCTCGAGCATCGTATGCTCTCTGCAATGGTAGCCCCAACAGCAGTGGCAACAATATGCCAACATTTCAGTACAATCAACCAAAATGACGTGCATGTAGTGAGGTGATTTGGACAAACACAACACCTCGTATCTAGAGAGAGTGGGACCAGCCTAATGGGCAACCTGAAGCAAACAGATTCATCCCCAATTCGATTTTATGTGCGGCAATTTGTTTTCGCAAATTTGTTTTTCATCCCTTTTTTTGCCATGGCAGCAGCAGACAGCATACAACAGGGATGTATGTACACACACCACTACCGCGACCGGCCGGAAAAACAAACCGAAACGCCCTTCATCTCTCTTCTGTACTTTTTGATTAGTGAAAGAGCGGATGAGTATATTTTGGGGTTGGTCGCCGAGGGTAGCACCATATTCGAGGAGATGTGTGCAAAATTCTTGCAATTTTTGATGGGAAAAATTGTTGTATTAATACGTGCTGTTGTGTGGGTGTACATTATTTTCTAAAGAAAAACAAGACCATGCTCATAAATCAGGTCTCTGCAGGAATTTCCATTTCTCCTTACCCCGGTCGGCTTAACGGGGGAAATTCCGTTAAAAAAAAATTCCGCAAAAAAAAAATATAGAAATTCATATCCACCACACACCAACATATATGTGGGTGCAATTGGGATGGGAAGTTTCTTCACAAATCACAGTCACAGCACAAGGGTTAGTAAGAGAATGTGGATGCGAGTTTGAATGTGAATTTAAATGTGTGATTCAAATGTCAAAATATGAAAATTATTTGACAAATTTATTTCCGCCATTTGAATGGAGGAAATTCCATATCCCAATCTGAATTTTCAGTGACAAAGACCGATACGATACGAAGCGATGCTCTGTCGGCTGGGATGCGGGAGGGATGAGTTCCTAAGTGGAAAGAGCGTGCCACCAGAAGTTTATAACCCGACACACAGTGTTTCTATATCACGTGATGATTTATTGATGAAATTTTCCACTTTGTTAGTTACGCGCGCTAATGGTCCTGGCGCTATTTTCAGAATTTCATTCGACCACAAAAAGTCAGAAAATGCTGAAACGAAAACTGCCAGAAGGGTGTGAATTGATGGTGGAAGATGGTGGCGCGGTAATGATGGAAAATTTGGCTTCAAGTTGATTATTGTTTTATATTTCATCCGGTTAATTGTGATTAAGTATTCATTTTGCAAAAGCAGTTTCGGTTTTTTTTTTTTGTTGAAAGCGAAGCATATTAAGGATATTTTGCGATTTCATGGAAGGGGTGTATTTTTACCAACCCTATTCAAGTGTGGCTTTTATCTTGTCAGTAAAGTGACAGTGGGAACTACACAATATCGATTAGCTGGAGAATAACATGTTTCGAGTGGGTAATGGGGCATTAACTGAATTTTATGAGGTTTTACCAGCTAATGCGGCTTGAAGCCGGAAAGATTTAGTGGTTTATAGTGGGCGATGTTTATGCGGAAATAATTATAAATAAATTATAGATTTGATTTGAAGTGGTTTGTTTGATTGTATACCCTGTAGGGTATTCATGGTTGTATGACATTTTGATTGCATGGCTTGGAAACGCTTTTTTCAATTTAGTGGTGTTCAACTAAATGCATTTATTCTTGGTCGGATGGTTAACTGATTAAACTGATTTGATTAACCTATTTCAAAATATAATTTTCTATACAAAAACATATCAAGAGCTTCAATCTGCTACGCAAATATGCATTTATGTGGCGTGGATTATTTTGAAACAGAATTTAGCAAAAAGTCATTAAAAAGTGGGATTTGTTCAAAACGTTCTTTAAGCGAATATTGACACTAAACATTGAAAATTATATACAGCAATTGTTTCCGAATTCCTAAAAACTGCTTTAATATAGGTTGTGAAAAATTATTCCTATCAACGTGAAACACGTGAAACTTATGCAGGTGCCGTGACATTAGGCCAAGCGTTATAAGAGCAAATTTGGCAGTATATCGCTTTCAGAAAGTGAAATTTAAAACGATTGAATAATCAGATAGCCATAAAATTATTAATCTCTCATGATTACGCTCTCGCTCGTTTTTGTGAAACAAGTTTTCGAATGTTGTTGTTCGTATCACATTTGTTCCGTCCGCGCGTGCTCCCCATTAAATTTTCTAATGTGAATGCTTTGGATTCACTGCAGAGTGCTCTCTTATGCTTACGCTCACGCTCGCTTTTGCGGAAACAATTTTTTTCTTGTTGTTTCCCAGCCATTTACATTTGCCTAGTAAAGCCCAAAGAAATTGCACTTAACAAAAAAAACTATTCGATCTGCTTTGACATATTCCATCTCATCTCAAAGATTAGTTAGCCAACTTGAACATAGATGGTCGTGAATGGAACCGACAGGCCAACAGCAGCGCTAATTCACATACAAGATTCTGATAGACACGTGTCCAAGGGTATGTCATAAGTTGGATCTGGCCTCCCAGGTTGCAGATTGTGCTTTGGGTTAACTACTCAATCACGTAAAAAAAACATTTTTACGACGTAACCAAGAGCTTCATAAAGAACTGATTTTATTCTAAAAAACTATGTTGAACGGAAAACCTACAATGACGTTCACATCTCCATTTAGTATGTGAGAACATTAAACAGAAAGGCGCAGGTAAACAACAAGCGGAAGCCCTAAGCTGCTATAAAACCGACATTACTGCATTTCAGGAAGTGGAATGGGATGGGACGGATAAAAATAAGAGAAAAAACAGTGCTATCAACTACGTCCCGCGTTATAATGAGAAGAACCATAGACTTTTCTGACGTGTATTTGTTATAAGTGTCAGACTTATACTTTAAGAACATAAGCAAATGTACCCAATTTGCCAGAATAGTTGTTATATAAGCTCTTGTTCCGACGTGGCGGTGGAAAGGATAATATTGCGACAGATTGCTTGTACCACGGACTTAGGATAATTGACTTCGATGTGGAATGAAATTCCGCCATACCCAGCATAAGGTTTCCCAAGTAGATAGATGCAGGTTAACGGATCAACAAACGATTAACTTAGATGTGTCAAACGCATCCAGCATTTTGGATGTGCGAACATTCCGAGAGCCTTGCATCGACCCAAAGCACTACCATGTTGCAGCCAAGGTAAGAATATGCAAAAACAAATCAGAAATACTGCGAAAATATTTTATATCGAAAGACTGCAAAATATCGCCAAATCCTTCGCAGATGGCGTACCTTTTTACCCACCAGCGAGAAACCCCTGGTTTGATGAGGATTGCCGACAGATGATCGCAGAAAAAAGAGCTTCCATTCAGCTATATGAACAAAAAAGAGGGAAGAACTTTGGCTTTTCAGAAAGTAAAAAAAATAACAAGAAAAGCATACGATCGCAGACACCAAAGTATTAAACGTCGAAGACATTGATAAAATGCTTGAACAGAATCCTGTCGAAATTAGCAAGGAAAGATCGTAGAGATGCAGTCAATGCTGAGGATATGGAAGAACTGTTAAACTGTGACGAAAAAAAATTTCAGGCAGAACGAACCATTTAGTTTTGGTGACGACAGAGAAAGCTACCAACCACCCGACCATAGTGAAGTGAGGACAGCAATATCTAAAATGAAGCTTAACAAGGCGGCCGTAAATGACTGCCTTCCCACCGAATAAGGGCATTAAGTAACATTCATAAGCTCATAAGCAAATGTTTTTCGGATGAAAATATGAATGAAGCATGGAGGAAGTCGGCATCGTTTGCCCAATCCACTCAAAAAGAGACACTCTGAACTGCGCCAACTTCAAAAGAATAAGTCTACTCAACATTGCCTACAAGATTCCACCCCCCCTAATGTATGAATGCTTGAAAACTGATCGGTTTAAGGTCAGGAAAGTCAGCAACTGATTAAATCTTCACACATCGGCCGATCCTTGACAAAACCCAGGAAATCCAAATCGATACCCACAACCTATTAATTTATTTCAGAGCCGCATAGGATAGCATATGCAGAGACGAAATATACGAAACCATGCCTAGTTTTGGTATACCGCCCAATCAGGTCCGTCTTTAAGGAAATAACGTTTGAAAATTCTCGCTGCTTCATCATGGTCGGAAACAAATCCACCGAAACATTCGATACCAAACAAATGTTTAAAGCAAGGCAATGAACTATCATGTGAATTCTTTAATCTCATTCTTGATGGTGCAAAACTCCTGATACAACACCAGAGCACACGCCGACGATGTTCACATCGTTGGTAGGACACAACGAAGACTAGCGAAGTCAATTAGCCTAAGTCCGTTACCAGACGTGTTGTCGTGTTGGCTATGTTTTCAATACTGCTAAAGATGTTTTCTCTTCCTACATTTGCGTTAAACTCTCTCAGCACGATTTAAACATCGTACTTCGGTAGTCTCTCTTAGGTTTTCTCAACTAACTCGTACAAGCAATCCTTAGCTTTTTCATCTTTTTCCTCCGTTGGGGCGGGAGCGCATGTAAGGCTTATGTTGGCGAATTTGTCATTGATGCGGATTGATACAATGTTCGCTTATGTATTGGAATCATAAAACTTCTTGCCTAAATCTGGCACTTACAGTCAATTCGCATCCGAATAGTCGCTGTTTCTGCTCACAACAACACGGTCCGTAGTAGATGTCACAGTTCTTCATCCTCTTTTTGCCCGGCCAATCCCATCGTATTTCCTGGATGGCAGTAATGTCTGCTTTTTTGCAGTTTAGGGCTTCCGCTAGTTGTTCGCTTGCACCTCTCCTGTTTAATGTTCTCACATTCCAGATGCATATAGGAACGTCTTTGTTTTTTTTTTCGTTTAGCAGGGTCGTCAACTGTAAAATCAGTCCTTTACGAGCCTATTGGTTGCTTCGTAACATTTAGTTTTTTCCATGGTTGGATAGTTAACCCAAACCATAACCCCCAACCTGGATGGCCAGTTCCAATTTATTAGATACCCCTAGGACATCAATATCCACTACGGGATTAAGCGCTGCTATTGGCCTTTCGTTTCATTCGCCATCATCTATGTTCAAGGGGCTTGACTAACCCTTGAAATTCCTAGAAAACCTGTTGTCCGAATATGTCGAAGCAGCTTCGCCTGGGAGACCAGGCCGGGTATTCATTTAATGCCATTCTGACCTGTCTGTTTATAGTGTTTCTGTTTTTCTTCGTGTTATTAATACTCGCGCTTATCTATGGTTACCTCTTGGATGTTAAAAAAAAAGCACTTGGTGTGTAGTCAGAATTACAACTACTGGGCATTGCCAAGTTAAGACCAATCAGAGTCTACCCTCGTTCTACAACACCCAACCATTGAAAACATTGCTTTTTCTTTCTTGGCCCACCGTCTTTGATGATATCAGTACATTTTGCGGTCATAAAATCCATGTCTCTGTTTTTGGAGGAGCAAAAGCCATGGAAATAGGTATGACTTGAGCTCAAACACACCCCTTATGCTGATTGAAGAGTAACACAAAGATGTCTATATATCATCGTGTGACGGAATTGCAGACTGTCTACTTTCTAGCTAGCCAACCTGATAGCTAATTAAATCTTGTTGCATGGCAATGGTATGTTGGCCCTTCTTTCAGCCGTCGAAGACTATATGTGACATAGTATTGGACATTGTGGTTCAATCAATCGTTCGTAGTTTTTCTGAGGTGAGTAAGATCACACAATCAAGAAAAACGGTGTTTAGAAAATCGTTCACAGGATATCATAAGTAATTCCAGGTGAAGGTTTATTCATCAATTGGCTTCAAAGATCCAAGAAATCGCAAGTGTAAACAAAGTTATTCTTTGTTTTATCCATGAAGAAATATCGCCCTTTGTGAAGTTTTATGCTGACAGTATTGGTTAAACCTAATTTTAGTCGCATGCAAATTCGCAAACGTGGCAGTGACATCTCTTTGATTTCGACCAATTATGGCAGAATCGTCGCTATTTGATAGATTTGTTGTGACCCGTTTGGTAGACAGAATCCTCTCAATCAGTCCTCTCGGGTGGTTTTCCAAAAACAAGGCATCGATTAGAAACTCATCAGATTGAGGATATTTCAAAAGGTCCAAATCTTATCAATGGTCTACTTTTCGCAATTAACACAGTTCTTTGAATCTCCACTCTTTAGGTCATTTATGAGGCTCTGAAAAATAATATAATTCTGGAATAGGATATCTAATTAATTTTTGATTTTCATTTAATATTCTAAAGTAATCCTTTCTATGTGATTTAATTCATATACATTTGTATTATATATTCCCAAGTATTCCACAACCATGGCTTTATCACAGAAAATGTATCTGAAATCTTCAAACTAAGCTCCTTGAATTTCTCTTAATGTACCTATTTCCATCACAAATCTTAAGCTCACATATAGATTTCATACACATCCTCCGAAAGGATCCGATTAGTGTTTCACCTTCCTGCGACCTCTATGCTGGTCGCAGGAATTGCATATTTCATTGTTCATTGATGAATCCCTACAATCGTACGTCATAAGTGATTCACTCAAATCCCACCGACAATTGCAACCAACAATTGAAGCAATTTACCAAAACAGGATATTAGATGCGGAACGCTTAATTTAATTGAACCGAGCTCATTAGGCGTAATGGATTAAATTTCAATTCCGTAACTGATAGCATTACACGCTCGTCAATACAGGTTTGCCGGTGAATCGTGGTGGTGTCGACGACGTCAGAGATGTTTCCGGAGCGAAGTCGAGAGGACACTTCCAAATGAATAGGAAATAAATTATATGTCAGGTGTATCCTGTGCGATACGTACGAATGTACATAATGCATTGCAGTCGGGATTAAAATCGCTGACACATCCAGTTAATGGGCTAAGTGATTGCCGCAAATGGCATTTCCAATTGGTATTGGCAAATTGAATTTTTTTTTACTGTTATTTGCAATCAGAAAAGGATAATTGTATTAATGGAGGAGTTTGGCAATTACTTAACCAGTGGGATGTGTTACCGCTCCCAGTAAATCAACTTGCCGACGAGAACCAATTATGAGAATTGCAAGTCGGGTTGAACATTTTGAAGGACATACCAGTGTGAGCTGTCAGAGACCGTTTATAATCACCGACATTTGAATGAAACATAATATGAAAGCATTGTAGTTCACCACTAGCTACGACGCAGACATGCTTCGTCCAGACGAAAATGTCAATCACCTGTAATAGCACTTCGTAATTAAGGACGGCATTACCAAGTACAAAGAGACCTTTAATAATGATTATCAACCAGTCCAATGGTTTCTTATTTGCCGTAAAATTATCGGACGTTAGTTCGTCATTACTGTGTTTGATTAGCAATAAGATGAAATTTGCATGCTTCGTTCAGGCAAATTGGCAGATGCATTGGTAAATTGGGAACACTGCTTTATTAAGCACAAGCTGATGAAGACATCGTTAAGGCATGTCTATCTAAATGGTTGATGAGGTAATCCCTACTCTCACCCAAAGCCATGTCATAAGAGAATTTCTGAATTGAAAATCCGTCAGAACGTTCGGCAATTTGTCATTCGAATGACAGATAATGTCAAAATAATACCCATACGCCCTCGGAGAAGGAGGTTTCAAGTAAAATAAATCCACAATCTCACTTCAAAGGGTGATCCTATATGCCATTCATCGATGTGTATTCCCCCGAGCTAATCTATCTACAAGGATGTTTTTGTTTGCCCTAAAAGTTTCTATGTGGATTGGCGCTTGTTTTTTTTACCGATTTCCGGTTCAATTGATGGTTTGATAGACGAAAAATATTTTTACTCGCATTGATTTTGGCCTTTGTTGGGATGTGATTTGTGGCATGCCACATACAAAGGAGATACCACATCCTTACTGGGTATTTCTGGTTACAAATTCATAATTTACGGTAGCCAATGATTATTACGGTGATTCATTCCTGATGGGTTTGCTTTCTTGTCTAGTTGGTTGTATGAATAAGTAGACTCAGAGTATATCTATGAATACACATACATATATAAAGGAGAGATTGGAGAAACAAATCGAGATAATTTGAAAGGAGATTGATGAGGGTTTTGTGATTAGGGAACTAAGTCATAATGCGCAGGCAAAAATGTTCGCTAACAAGGTGATGTGGTAGATTCAGTAATGGTCTTTACAGGTGGTGGTGGATGCTACACACATTGATGAAAGTGGGAAATGTAAGGATTAGCAACTTTTTGAAAAGTTTGGTTTTATTTTAATCTGAAAGCGATTTGTCTTTAGAAAACGTAAGCGGATTCAAAATCAAACAAAGTATTTCGGATCTAAACAAATTCTGACTTTTTTTAACACAGCCTTTGAAAAAAATTGCCAGCATCAACCGATAAAAGTGGTACAAGGTGAGGCAACTTAACTTATTTTTCTTAAATGCATGCAAATTCCTGTAGTTACTCGTAGCAGGGCAGAAGTGGTCTCATTCGGGAGGCGTAGTTTTTATACTTTTGTCACCATCATGCCTTGGAGCAGTGAGAAGTATGCATTTGCCGAAGCAAACCAGTACGCTTTCCGAAATTGCTTCAATGTAGCCCCGTTGGTAACTGTCTCGAACTTGAAATCTAGTGGAACATTTGTCATTGAGCTTAGACCAACTAAATATAAATTTTTGGGCGCATCAGGCTCGTTAGTTCCCAGGGCAGAGCTTTCCCACAACCATTCATGAGTGCTTGTGTACTTTTTTCACGATGAGTCCATCGTTCAGACGGGCTCAGTGGCGTGATAGAATGAAGAACCAGAGTTCCTTGGACTATCAGATTACGTAAGATAACGGAGTTTAATGAGAGGAAAACTGTTCAGAGAATCGAATTGTTGTTGTTTTGAATTGAGTGGATACGTTAACACTCAGACCGGGATGTGAAAATGTTCAAGTCTTCATTAATCGGATTTAGGGAACAGTTGGTTACAACAGTGTCAGAAGTAGCGGCTCACACTTCAAAGGCATCAAAGAATATTTAAAGGGAACATTTTAAGGAGCGCCTAATCTCAATAGGGTTAGATTTTGAGTGGTCAGCCTGCTCACCTGATTTATCTTTTGCAATTTGCTGTTGTATTTGCTTTTTCTAATTAAGCGTTTATGTCAACTTCTATATTAACAAGACCTGATGGGCAACATCCCTGCTAATAACTGCGAAAATCGGCTTATTCAGTGGAAAATGGAATGTCAGGTACGTGATATGATTGCTGTAGCTATGAAAAATAAGACCTGAGATATGTACCTACCTAGATTTAAAATACAATATCAGTCACGTACAATATTTAGGCACGTTTATATAAACAAAATAATAGGACAGGGGTTTAGACGATGGTGTGTAATAGTGTAACCTGAAGTTGAGATTCTAAGATTTTCTTGGTTGGAGCATAATGAGACTGCGTATTTTCACAATATGAGAGTGTTAATGTTAGTGTCAGTGCTTACGCCAAAAACCATCATTGGTCTGATTAACGTGCAATTTATTCAACTTTATTGTACGCCAATATGGTGTACAGGCCCCGCCCCAGACATTCCTGGATGTTATATAGTCAAAAGCACCATTTGTTTCTCTTTTTTCTTCTTGCTGAAAAGCCGATTTTCCTTCCTTTTTCTTTGCCTAATACGAACAATGGCAGCTCTCATCTTCACCTGCAGCTTAACCTTGTAGGCCTACTTCTTGGCTCATTGGTTGCTAGCATCTGTCGACATACCTCATAAAACCAAGTGTTTCTTTCTGGTGGGCGGAGGAAACTTGGCACATCAGTTTCGGGTGATCTAATTAGTTGTTGATATCGTTGTTCCACGACGTGAGACGCTGGTAGTGCGAACTGACAAGTTAGGGAACTCGCGTTCCGCGATTTAGCGAAGATAGCCATGCACAGGCTATAGTGGCAATCTGTTCTACAGTGAAGTCAATTAGCCCAAGTCCGTTGCTAGACGTGTTGCCATTTAGGTTGTCTTTTCGGAAAAAATTTCGAATGATGTCTTCTCTTCCTACCTTTGTGTTAAAATCTTCCAGCACTATTTTGACATCGTGCCTCGGTAGTCGCTTATAAGTTTTGTCAAGGAGCTTGTAGAAGCATTCTTTCGCTATATCATATGTTAACTCTTTCGGAGCGTGAGCATCGAGTTAGTAGGAATCAATTAGGTGAATGCACAAGGTTGCATATTATCGAACTGCCTACCAGCTGGCCATTATTATTTGAAGATTGTTTCTAATACATTTTAAGAGACCAAATTTATAAAAATTCCTCGTACATATAAAGGTTGTTTCCAATGTTGTTTGGCTCTCATTTTTTCTAAATGGCAACAGTTGATGCACGGAATGGACTTTGTACAGGAACATGCCCAAGTCTTTGACCTAAATTCGCCTTAGGGATGACCGGCCGATGGCTAATTGCGAGGCACGTCATCTGGTCGATGTTTCCGGTGACAGCTCGACATCCTCGGCAACAGCGGCGATATTCTCGGCACAACAGGCGCTCCGGGGCCGGCCCCTCTTGGCAACGACTCGTGTGGTCCTATACTCTTCAATGTTGGTAGTCAATCGGCGCAGTGTTTGCGCAGTCGGTGTCGGACAGCCGGAGAATCGGCGAAGGAAATCGTGCTGCGCCAACACTACAGACAAATTGTTACGCAAACAAATATCGAAATAGATTTGAAATTGGCGGCCATTTGCAAAAATAAGAGCATCTTAAAATATGGTGATCTCTTTTGGCCCACCTTGTGTAATAGGTTGTCTCTTAGACAAAAAAAAAATATTTGCATACCGACATTAGAGATGGCGCTAAATATAAGCGCGCATCGATATATTGTTGGTGGCGTCATGACTTGCAAACGGATGGATGTTTTTAACAATTTTTTTTTCAATTTGAAAGGAATAAGCGTATTGTGCTACATGTTTTTTTTTTTTTAATGTTAAATTGCTGCCAAGGTGACGCCACAGTTAGTGAAAGTGTGCTACTCTAGCCAGCGCGAGAGTCCATTGGTTATTGCAAACAAGATATTTTGACTTAATTTTTAAAATTTACTTGTTTTCTACTCCATGATTGCTTATCCAACTGAACATGCATGCCAAAGGCAAGAAAACATCTGTCGGGTCAGCAAGAGTTGAGTATTATTTATTTTGTTGGTGTTTTGTTTAAGTATGCTTATACAAGATATCTTCATATCACCGCATTTTATTATCTGAATTATCAGGATCATGTATCTTTCCCGTCAAAATTATTTGCTAAACTTTCTGAAAACTTTTCTGGTAATAAATTCCATCTGTCAGACTCATTCCATACCTAGAAATATCAAAGAACCCATAGACACCCCATAATAAGTACAAAACTTTCACATACAAACGACGTGTTAATAATCCTTTTTGTATTCCTAAGGCCAAATCGACAGTTTAATTTACACCCAACAGGAACAAAAGCAATCACAGGCATATGCACATCTGCCAGAACCTAATCCTGTTCCTCTAAATAACAAAGCACGAGACCCACATCAATTTCCGGAACAAAAAAAAACAAAAAGCAATTAGTTTTTAAATACCCAAAAGTTTTTGATTGTCATACAATTCCTGCTACAAAAAAAAACTTAATTCCTTTGGATTGTTTGACGAACTTTTTCATTTTCGATCTCTCGATAAATTTCATCTCACTAACGACCCAAGCAGGAAGAAGACACATCACCAAAGTACCCTTTCTTCCATCACATTGTATCTGTGTATATAAAATATAAACCCACCTCCATTCGGCACCATTTTGATGTCCTATTTCTGCCCAGGATTAATTGCTTCGCTTTGCATTTAAACGTATATTAGTGGCACGCTCGCGCTCCGAGGGCTTTAAATATTTAATGCTTTGCTCATTATTCATTCCACGACCATTCTTGGCCGTTTAGCCTAACATAGGTATGCCTTTATTTTGGCAGTCGGTCATTAAATTGCATTAGCCGGTGCCGCTGCTGTGTGGGTGTCTGCATCTGTTTGTAGGAAATTAATTTTCATTTCAGGACCCAACCTTAGTTGATGGAATTATAAACGTAGCGAGTGGTTTGCATAATGTTTTACTCGGAATACCTACATAATTAGCCATGCTTAGGTGTGTACGAGGATTCGCAAAATAAAGACAAAAAAAATTTTTAAATCCTTACGCAGATAAGCTTCAAGAGCCCTCAGAAGAGATTTCCACATGGAACGCTGGTTTTTGTTTATGTTTAACTTACATGCTCATGGAGACGTAAACATGAACATCATGGCGGCGGCGGCGGTGGTCAAATGCAAATGGGTGTGATGTGTCCTTGTTGTGGATGTAAGCGAGCAGTTACATTCGGGCAGAGAACATAAATTGTGGGTACATGAAATTATAATTTGTCATGAGATTGTTGTTCTTTATTTTTTTGGTAATGGGTTCGCTATCCTTTTGTTTTTTGTTAACTGTTTATTTTTAGGGTTTAATCCGCATGCATATGGCCCACATGGTGTCATGGCTTGGCTTGAATTGTCACTGTACTCTGGCGTGGAATAAATTGTCGGAGATGGTCTTGAAATTGGATAGCATACATTTGTAATTTGAGAAAAAACACGCATCGCGGTTTCGGGGATATTATACTCTAGGGACACAAATGGGTTTGGCAATGGCCGCTTGCATTTTAATTAGATGGGTGTCATGAACACACGAAAAACACTTTTGTGGTCAAGGGGTTTGCATGCTGAAGAGTAACTAATATTCTTTTTGAATCCAGAACGGGTTTTGTTACATGAAATTTAAATTTAGTAAACAGGTTTGTTAGCTCCTTGAAAACTTTCGAATGTCCTCTGTTGGTTTTTATCATTAAAGGATATTTTATTCATTCTTACTCGTTACAGCTTTTGTATTAACATTATCATGGAAAAGGCGCTCAGGTGTGGCGTCTATTCATTTCAATGCTATACCATCGAAAGCAAAATATCAGTGGTATGCTCAGCTGAGAATAGTATTCATCTGGACCTCTAGATATATCTTTTGTTCACCCGATAATACTTCATTCATGGTACATCTTGTAGGTCATTTTGAACACATGCTTACTATGCAATTCCTACCATCGAAGTATATTCCTTTCAGGGAAGTAGCTCTTCGAAATCAAGCTCCTCGAGCATTCTTTTGTCACTAGTCTAGGTTGATTATTAACTCCAGCAATACACCGAATGGTTGAAGTCCAGTTTCATTCCTGACCATAGCGCCACTTTACAAGCAAGAAATCATATTTTAGCAGTTTCTATCGTTTTAATCCAATGGCCATAAATGAGGTTATAACCGAAAACTACGTTCTGACTGCAGTTTTCCAAAAATGGGTAAAAATGGAAAGAGAGTACTTATGTGCGCATCAGGTTCCCAGAGAGTCTCCTTCACCATCGTCAACTATTATCGTTTTGAAAGTTTCGGAATGTGTACTTAGATGTGATAAAGCGAAAATATGTCTTGGTCTAACTGCCGAAGCATGTTCCTCCGAAATTTGCATCATATTTTGCATTCTGTGTGAACGTATAAACCATTTCTTCATCACCTATGTGGGTATCATTGTAGCTTTCAGCGCGAAAGATCGACACCAACAAATTTCAATGCTAAACTTACCATTATCGACATTAAGGCCGATTTTAATTGCATCCACCCGCCGATGAAGCCTTAAGAGGACCAAAGAATTAGTGACGCAACGTTCAGCTTTGAAGCAGCACATTTCAACATTTTATAACATGTACCGGATTTAATAAGTGGCTGGCTTTTCACTATTCAATCACGTGATGGAGCAGATAATTCCGTACGACAGTCTTAAGGTTCTACTTCTATGTTTTTTTAAGGAAACGGTTAAGACTCATTTTTTGCTTCCATCGTGCAGTTCTACAAGCATTACCGACAAATTGATAATCAGGTGCAGTACAATGATTTTAAACTTAAGGAGTACAAAGAAAAAAAAACTATCGGCCCACATCATTGAACAAAATGTTATTGTGGATAGTAACAACTTTGAGGTACCTCAGAAGTTCACCTATCTTGAAATCAACACCAGCCCTAAGTATGACACTATCGTGAAGATCCGACACAGTTTAAACCTTAACATGATTATTTTTGGAGCAACACCCAGGGCCCATCTTTATCTGTCAATCATTCTTGTTTACGTTTGTACTTCTTGCACGATAGCGGGCCCTCCTGTTTAATGCGGACTCTGAACGTCTAAGTTGAGATAAGCTTTTTTTAAATTGATACTACTCATATGATGTGTCAGATCATCACGAAAATAAGACCAGTGAAAAATCATTTATATGTCGCTGCGAATGAAAATCAACCCGAAAACCGCGCCACTGATCCCATCCATTTTTTTCATCTAAAACTTGTGCGTAGAGGTTGAGCCTGTTTAATAGTTCTTGTAAGTAAATCCACAAGTTTTATGGTAAATGTGATATTATTTTTGCTGCAAGGCTTCTACGAAGTTTGCGCAAATGCGTGAACATGTGAAATTTGGTCAGAAGCTTCCCCCGAAGTAATGTTTCGTTAAGGGGATTTAAGGAAGTCGTGTACAGTGGGCCAAATAAATTTCCATAAGACTTTATTCAGCTAATATTGCTAGAGGGAAAACAGTTCCGATAGTGTTTAGCGAAGTGAAATTGTTATTGGGGCAGTTGAAAATCCATTATTTTATTATCCTGCAATACACACAAAAGTTTACAGGGATTCAGTAGGATGGCTTTCTAAAATTCACAATAAAACGTGCACACAGGTTTTTTTTATAAAGGGTGTCTGATAATTCACGCAAATATATTTATGGTAGAAAAGACAATTTTTTTTAAATACAAAGCTTAAATTTTCCATTGATTCATAGATTATATAGTTTGGGGTTATGTATGGAACAGCGCATCGGATAAATGGCCGCCACGGCTTTGCTGGCAAGTACGTACTCTTTTATTGAAATTATCTATGACCGTTTCGTATAAATAAGTCTGAATTCACCGTCTCTTTCATGGTGTTGGTGGTCGTGGGCTTTTTTTTTATAGACCTTTCACTTTAAATAACCCCTAAGAAAAAAGTCGAATGGTGTTAAATCGCAAGATCTGGATGGCCAATTCTGATCGCGAAAATGTCCGATTGCACGATTAGTAAATGAATCGTGCAGTAATTGAATTGTTTCTCTGGCGTTATGGCATGTGACACCGTCTTCTTAGAACCACATGTTCTGTGTGCTTATTTGATCCGAATCTGGCACAAGAAAGTTCATTCAACATGTCCCGATAGCAGTCACCAGTATCTGTTGCAGCATTGGCTTAAAGAAATATGGCCCAATGACGACGCGTGCCTGAAGGTCTACTCAACGCGGGTATAGTGCTCTTTGGTATATCAATCACGGATTTTCAGCACACCAATAGCTGTTATTCTGTTTGTTAATAAAGCAAACAAAGTCAAAATGTGATTCGTCGCTCATAATGAAGAAAAATTTCATTCACACTTAAATGCCACCACTAATCTGGAACATAAAACGAATCCTGTATAAACGTTGAATTACAATTGATTTTGTCGACCTTTTTAAGAAGAATTACAGATAGGTGAAGACACATGCCAATGGTCATGGACGTCGACTCAGAAAATTCCGCCATATTCCCATGCCACGTTAATGACACCAGTAAAATTGTATACCGTCTTCACGTAAATAAATAAGCATTTCTGCTAAAATGTCGTCCGCACTGGCAAATTTTACAACTTTTAATGGCCGAAGTGTTACCTTATCTACCTTGGAGCTGCTTACTACTCTTGTCAAAATCCTTGGTCGGCTCGATAGTAAGTGGCGCGATGGTTAAGGCGATGAACTGCCGCGCAGAAGGTCTGGGCTCGTACCCTAGCCGTAGCCTAAATGCTTTTCCACTGGCTTTCCGCTCGCGACGATCTGTCAAATTATCCGAGTAGTATGAATTGCCAAGAAAAGCTTATCTCAAATTTGCCGTCCGGAGTCGGCATAAAACCCGCCATCGCGCATGAAGTCTGTTGCGCTAAAAATTTGTTTCTTTTTTAAATCCTTGCTCAATTCATGATCAAGCTGGCTCTAAAAAGTTCACTTTCTTTCATAATTAAAGCCCATCCGTTGAGACGGTGGAACATTTCAATCCTCTATTTGCAATCAGCATCCAAGTTCATCCTCTTCGAAAAATCTTCGGTCCCGTTTGCGTTGACGGGCTATGGAGACGAAGATTCAACCAAGAACCATACGAGCTGTACAGCGACATGCCCCTGGTCAAAAAACTCCGCATGGACGTTTAAGATGGCTAGGACATGTAGAACGAATGGACACCAATACTCGGGCTCGCATAGTCTTCGATTCCCAGCCAGACGTCGGACGCAGTAGAGGAAGACCTCGCCTTAAGTGGCGCGCACAAGTAGAAACCGACCTCAACCAACTTGGAGTGCGCAACTGGAGGCAGTTAGCTAAGTACCGGGCCAATTGGAGAGGCATGTTGGTTGAGGCCCAGATTCATTCCGGACAAGTTCATCCAAAATACCTTTCATTACTGTTGCTTAGGCAATACCACAACTTTGTAATCTTTTTACGACTCCATATACCGATTATAAGAAACCATGTCCTCCTAAGTGAATCCATATCACCAGCTGCTATTTTTTTTCATTTTGATACTCTTGCGAGGTGGCAAAGCAATCTGTAAGTCTTTATAATACCAGTGCTGGCACATTCTTCTATCTCAAAGCCAATTTTACCTACTCAATCGATTGGCCAAAGTCGACTTAGCGAAGTAAAAAAAAGTAAAATTTCCCACTTCATTGGACGTGAAGGTAGGAGGTTCATAGGCCGATTAGAATGCAACACCAGGTGAACATAAAAACAAAAATAAAATTACACTTAGAAATAACACCTGTCAATATACCTTTTCATTGGGACTGCATGACCCCTGACAGTGGTATTGTATTTTTGCTTATTCCGCTCCAGTTGGCTCCTGTCATTTGAAGTTGATATAGCCCGTCGTTACCATTTCCCAGACCTTTCACATTAAAAAGAAACGGAGGGTGAACTGCCAACCTAGCAGACACCAATTCCAATTGCAATGGAATTATAAAACCTCCACTTCATTTCAGGAAGCCACATAAGAACCTCCTGTGTCTACACTACTACACCCATGCTGGATGTATGCAATGTGCTCTGCGGAATGTGCGAATGTCTCATTAATGCGATGCAACCGTATAGCAGGTCAGCAGCCCGTCCCGTTCAGTTAGTTCCAGCTGGTACACACAATGACATTGGCCAACAGGCTTCCCTCTCACTCTGGAACTGCCTGTATGTCTTCAGTTGGAAATTTTTTTTTGTGAAAATTTACCACTTCCGATGGAATAAAGTTATAGTTGCCCTAACCTAACACATTTCTGGGCAAGTTTCTCGGCTGGCTCTCCATTGGATTGCATTATCCTGCGGTGGCACATATTGTCGTCTTCAGCTGAATGGAATAGAATTATTTGTGTGTTCGACTTTTGGTAATGTGATACGTAAAGGGACATTTTCACAGGCATTCGTATTCATACCACTTACGAGTAAAGCCAAACATGTACAAGTGTGTATGCGGTGAGTGTTATCCTGTGGGCAGTACGGGGTTAAGAAGAATTATTATTCGTGGCATATAAAGTAGTCGATGGAAGTTATTCTTCTGTTCCGCAGAGAGATACTCCAGATGGGTAACATTTTGCGAATGAATATTCATGTGATCAGTCTGCTAACCTTTGGGCAAGGAGGATGCACTGAACCGATGTTTATTGATGCAATGTGCAGATGATGGTGGTATAAATTCACAGGCATGATGTGCATAGACTTTGAAATGATTGAATGACCCAATATAGTTACCCCTTTAAAATTAATTAATAGTCACTTTAATGCTGGGAAGAATGTAATATAAATTTATTTTTGAAATGGCTGTATAAACTGTAGCACACTTTTTAGTATGAGTTCACGTGCAGACATTAAGACGAAGTGAGATCGCTACTGAAAGTAGAATTTTTTATTAATTTTTAAGATAGACTACAAAATACATCTTCCACTTGTAGTTCTGCAACTTGTATCAGATCTGAAGCAAAAAGAGGATGAAAAACTTGACATCAACTACGGCCGAATAGCGAGCAAAAACAGGGACAACTGATGTGACAGCATGAAACACTTGGTTGATGAAGAATGACGACAGATGCTCGAAGACAAGAATGGGCCTATTGAGGCTATTAAGGTTTCTAAACTAAAAAATGGGGAAGAATACCAAAATGCCATACGTCAAAGCCAAGGAGCGAACAGAATCCTTTGGAGATGGACCAGATAGCTTAGTTGAGACACAGTCTATACTGAGGATATGGAAGAATCACTTATGCAGACTTTTAAAAGGTGATGACGAATAATATCCCGCTGTAAGGCAGACCGACCCAATCAATATTGGTGGCGACAGCGGAACCTTCCAATCACTTGACTTAATATATAAGTGAAGTGGGGATGAACAAGGCTGCTGGAAAAAGCCGTTTTCCAGCAAAGCCTTAAGTAGCTGGCGGAGATGACTTGGTAAATAACATTCACCAACTCATAAGCCGAATTTGGTCAATTAAAAATATGAGAAGAATAGAAGTTCGTATTCCCGATCCACAAAAAAGGAGATCTCTGATTTGCGCAAGGGGAGAAGTCTCCTCAACATCGCCTACAAGATTTGCCTTAATATGTGAACACATGAAGCCTTGGACCAACAACCTGACCGGTACTTAAGCCAGGAAAGTGGTGGTTTTAAGCCAGGAAAGTCCACAACTGATCAAATTGATATGCACTACATATTTATCGATTTTACCTTTTTTTAACTATACAGGTCTAGTTAAGGTATACTGCCCAAACATGTCCGTCTGAATGACGACGATGGGGATTTCTCGCTGCTCTATCAGGGTTGGAAAAGAGGTCATGTGACACAGTCATGTGACTTCTCTAAACTGATTCAGCATACGCCGACGATATTGACATCGTTGGTAAGACTCAACGTGATGTCATAGCCACGTTTGCTAGTATAGCGAAGGAAGCGGCAAAACCGGGCTTAGCAATAAATAAGGGTAATACTAAGTTTATGCTGTCACACGAAAGGCACACTACATTGACCATTGACAGATTTAACTTTGTCTACCTCGGCTCCGCTATTAACTCTGACAACAACATTTCTTCAGAAATTAAATGAAGAATTACTATTGCCAACCGCTGTTTTTTCGGGATAATAAGGCCAGTTTAGGAGTAAATTCCTCACTCAAACTAATAAGGAGATAATATACAAGACCCTTATTATACCAGCCCTTCTCTATGGCGCGGAAGCATGGACCGTATCAAAATTGGATGAAGAAATCCTTGCTCGTTGAGAGAAAAATTCTTCAAAAAAAATCTTCGGTCCCGTTTGCGTTGACGGACGAAGATTTAATAAAGAACTATACAAGCTACAGCCAAGAATTTTCGTACCGCAAGAATAAAATATCTAGAACATGTAGAGCAAATGGACACTAATACTTTGGATCGCAGTTTAGTTGTTCTCCCATAATTAGATAGCCCTTACGACCTTATGAGTATGAATTTGGCATCTTATCTCTCGAAATGGCCATGTAAGTTGGTCGCTTAGATCATGCGATTGAACGCCTCTTGATTACTTCTTGTGGGGTTATGTAAAGACGTTAGTCTATGTGGACAAGCCTGATTGAAGCTTTACAGGAAAACATGACACGCTTAATTCGTGGAATAGAGGCCGAAATGTTCGAAAAGTGCCGCAAAATCGGGCCTTCCGAATGGACCATTTGAAACGGAGCCGCGGACAACATTTACATGAAGTTGTCATTAAAACGTAAATGGCAAAAGCCTTTTTATCCATTACAATAAAAAATTTGAATGTTTGATGCAAACTTGAGTGTTTTATTCGATTAAAAAAAAATACGCCTAAGTCACAAAACATTAAGTCTATATGTAGGGAACGTCAAATTATCAGAAAATCCAGCTATCTATGTCTATTCGCTTAATGTTGTCTAAAGAAAATCTCAGCTCTTGGATAATTTTTTTAAATGGTTTTTTAACCTGAGAAGGCGCACATTGTTTGTTATAAATAAATGGCCTTCTTAGTCAAATCGAAGAAGTTAATTTTTAGTGTGGCCTAAATCACTACTAATATAAAATATTAAAATAAATGAAAATATATTTACTTGTATTACAGTACAAAATTTTGCAAACTTTTAAAACTAAAATTCATGGATTGGGCTCTGCAAAAGCTTGGAGAAAATTCGGACTGTTTGTGCGTAAAGAGCTGCAATATTACCTACCTCGAAATAATCGATCGCTTCGATCATATGAATTATGAACGATACGGAATTTTAATCTTAAGTTTGACATGGGTATTAGATCTGAAATAAATTTTAGCCCAATAACTCTATTGTTCCGTGCTTTGTTTAAATAGAAAATCGTTACGTCATTATCGAATCCATTAAAATACAAAACTCGGTTTTAGCCTACCATATTTAATTTTATACTGTAAATAACTAAATTGCTGCTGTATTAAATTTGTGAAAAAATTGTGTTTTTAGTTTTTTTCTACAAATTGCTGCGTAATTTATTAAATTTTCGATAATTCATAGAAAATCTATGATGATTTCAATTTATTTGTATAACTCTACTATTTTGGATTCTCACATTGACTTATTAAGAAATTATAACATTAGCAACTAATTAAATAGCAAAACAATTGAATTCGGTAATTTACATAATGAATTGGTTCAATGTATTTCCATAGCATAAAAAATAATTGCTTGTCTACAGCAGATACTCATTTGAATAATTGGATATGTTTTTTGTAGACGTTTATTTTTCTGTAAATTGTTTCATATATATTTTTGCCAGGCACAATTACGGAATAAATGCACAATTTTAATTGTTTTCATTTAACGACCAACACTCATCTAATTTATTCATAAGCCACGGAGTCCGACCTTGACAATGAAAATCAAATAGAACTACGTGTTCGCTCATTTGCGATTTATTTCTGTATTTTTCGATTAGCACATACGTTTTGCGTTTTTTCATCTTGATAATGTTGTACAATCGTCTACATACTTACAATTGCTTTGAAATATGAATATTAATTTCAAAATCCTTACCTGAAAGAAAAAAGAAAATTTTGTTAAAAAATGCTCATGTAGCAATTTAAAATATAGAAATTCCAATAACAACTGAATAATCACTTTTTATATAAAATCGCTAGATTTATGACTTATTTTCCTTGAGCATAAAGACAATTGATTGGCATTTCCAGTACAAAAATAAATTCATTTCCAAATGGCATCCCCAGCGATTAGTCATCGCTTAAGTCGAAAAGGAACAAAAAAAAAAAATAACAACCGAATTGTCATTTCCATAAGCGACGACAAACGAGCATAGAAAATTTAAATTTATTTCTTTTCGATCGTAGTCCTTGGGCGGGGATAAGATGCCTACTTCTATAATAGCAGTCATTTAAAATTCCTTCCCTACCCCCATAACATTCAAAGTTGTCTTTTGCATATCTTTCGTTCAACAATAAAAAAAAGAAGAATGTTCCTTGGAAAATTGGTAAGAAGAACAAGATAAATTGAAAACTAGAGACCACTGTAATTTATCATTAATATTCATGATTACAAAAATAAACAGAAACAAAATTCAAAATTGTTAAAAAAAATAAGATTAACACATATTAATTCGAGGGGTGAAAAGATGGGGGACTTGAGAGAAAATGTATATCCAAATTATTTTTTAAGTAAGTAAGTGTAGTCGAAAAAGAGGATGAAAAATTGTGACATCTTCTACGGAGATCTTCTTTGTTCTCAAGACATTAGCGAAGACATTGTAGCAATTCGCAGCAAGGCCAAATTCACAAACATAAGCCTTATATGCGCTCACGCCCCGACGGAGGAAAAATATGATACCGCGAAAGACTGCTTCTACAAGCTATTTTACAAAACTTATGAGCGACTACTGAAGTACAGGGAATGAAAGAGAATGGATCTTATATTGACAAATGTTTTATTTAATGTCAGCAATTTAGTATGGAATACAATATCAGGTAAATGTCCGCATCTGTTAGTCCCACAAATGCGAGCCCTTTTGAGCACATTTTTCATTACATAAATATTTAGTTTGAGTTGCTCAAGCGTTTCTGGTTTGTTTGCATAAAACGTATGCATGCAGTTGTAGCATTAACAAGTTTTCAGTCATATCAGGATATCGCTGATTTAAGGATTTTCCATTCAAATGAAAATATGCATCGTCACTCATTATGAATTTTTCATGAAAATCGGGGTTTTCATGGGCTAGCTGTAACATCCTATTGGCATATGTATGGTCTTATGTGAACTGAGTAGTCTTAAATGGAATCAAATGCAAATCCTTGTGCAAATTTGTGGCCAAAGTTGTTTTTTGAAAACCAAGCTCCTGAGCACGGCGGCGAATTGAGCTTGATGGATAGTTTTGAACACTTCCTTGAGGAGCAATAATGTTTTCAGCCGATCGGGCAAGTATGTTGTGGTCTATGCTTGGGTCTATCACCTACAGAACTTCTTTCTTTGAAATCATTCACTACACGATAAATAGTGCGTTTTGTTGGAACGTTGTTTCTCCCAAAAATATCACGTAAATTTCTCATCGTCACACATCGATGACTGTTTTAACGATTAAAACACGTTGGTTTATTGAATATTTTTCAGTAATAAATTTGCCACGTGTCTTCTTCACGACGGCCAAATATAAACTGTCAAGACTAATGTTTACCAAAATGGCGGCAAAACAAAGTAGTATACCTTCCCGGCGGACACCCTGTGCTATGTTGAATACGTGCTGGGAGATTTTAACGCAAAGATTCGAAGAGAAGTAATTTTTCTTTATCAGTATTGTCGCAAAGCATAGACCACACGACAACACGACTGGCAATGGACTAAGGCTACGACTTCGCCGCGAAACGTATGACCACTATAGCCACTACACGGTTTCTTCATTTGGATATCCATAAGGGGACATGGCTGTCTCCACGTCAACGAACGGTCAATAAAATTGATGACATCGCTAAAACAAAACGCACGCATCCAGTATTGGGAATATCGAAGAACAATGGCAACGATGCCAACAAGCCGTTAGATCAGCCGACTAACACCGTATCACCAGTGAATATCGAAGAACAATGCCAGGGATGCCTATAAGCCATTACATCAGCCGCAACTGAAATGCTAGGTTTCCCGCGCCCACCAAGAAGAAACCCTTGGTTTGATGAGGACTGCCGACAGATACCTGATCGGACCTAGTCATTGTTGTTTTATGCCAGAAAAGTTCACAACTGATGAAATTTTCACACTTCTGCAGATCCTGGAAAAATCCCAAGAAGTCCAATTCAATACCCACAACTTATTCATTTATTTCAAATCTGCATACGACAGCTTTTATATAGACGAACTATACAGAGCCATGTCGACGTTTTGTATACCTCCTAATCTCGCCCGTCTAGGTAGGATAACGATAGATAGTTCTCGCTGCGACACTTTCGTTACCAAAACAGCATTTAGCAAGGCGATGCACTGGCATGTGACTTATTTAGTCTTAGTCTAGAGAGTATTGTGCAAATCTCCCGAGCCAACATCAGAGGCACAATCTTCCATAAGTCGGTGCAACTAATAGCATGCCTCGACGATATTGACATAACTATTAGTACTCAATGTGATATCACAGTCACGGTTGCTAATATATAGAAGGAAGCGGCAAAAATGGGCCTACCCGTAAATTAGAGTAAAGCTAGGTATATGCTGTAATCACAAAAGGGCACACAACATCGACGAATTAAACAGAACCTCACCATTGGCAGATATAGCTTTAAGGTGGTAAGCACATCTTCTACCTCTATAAATCTGGCAACAACATCTCGTCAGAAATTGAACAAAGAATTAATTTTGCCGATCAGTGTTTCTTCCGGCTACGCAGGCAATTTAGTAGTAACACCCTCACTTGAACTACTTAGTAGATCCTTCACAATACCCTGATCATCGCAGTACTGTTCTACAGCCCTGAAGCATGGACCGTATCAAAAGTGAATGAAGAAATCCTTTTTATGAGAGAAAATTTAAACAAAAAATCTTCGGTCTCCTTTGAGTTGACGGGCTATGGAGATAAAGATTCAACCAAGAACTATTAGAACTCCGCCTTTGGCTAGGACATGTAAAACGAATGGACATCGATTATCCGGCTCCGGCTCCGCCTTCATTGTAAAACCTGCGATTGACAGCTATAATCTCTATGGCTTAAGACCCATGGGTCCTTTTTTATTTAAATTTCTGTTTACTATAAATTTTTTGTTTATCTGTTCTTAAGAATAAATATTGCCAGCTTGTTACGTAACAACAAAACCGATTTGTATTATGTCATTTTTAGAATAAACATTCCTTTTCGTGTAAATCATTTTATACCAACCTACCAAAGGTGTACCCTAAGGAGTCTTCCTCCGCATATTTTTGAACTCCTTGGAGATTTTTATTCACATGGAAACACACTTCAAGAGTCCCCTAATTTTACAATATCCCAGAGGTAGGCGTTTTTCAATAAATCAAAAAATTCCACGTGTCTCAACTTGCGTAACCTGTATAGTGCTCTGTGGACAACCCCCAGATATTTTACAATCAAATTTTCAGCATCCAATTTGCGGTTTATTTATTACAATTTGTTGGCCATTCAGATGCTTCACAGGCTTCATAGGCTTCAGAGGCTCACCACAATTCGTATTGTCTCTTCAAAGTGGGGTGGGGAATATGAGAAGTTCCAAATAAATTAGAAAAAAAGAATAATCCCCCGTCGAGTCGGGTACACCAAGATGATGATGTGATCCAACATGCCTTCCAAACATAAAAGAAACAAATTAAGGAAGTTCCATTTGGCCATTGATTTTTCTCGTTTTTGTTGTTGTTGTTGTAGGTACCTTGTAATTCTGTATCCTATTCTCCCTTTGGATTATCCTTTTATCGGGTTATTCGCTCGCAGTATTCATGTGGATATAACAAGTGAATACAGTTTTTATCCTAAAGCTGGATTATTACACCGCCTCTGAACAGGGAATACTTAATCAGCAGACTGTAATAGGAGAGCTGCTGCGTCCTTTGTACAGTGGCCGGTAAACATACAGCTCTGATGACGACTAAAACAGTCATGATGATGATGATGATGATGCTCAAATATCCTTTAACTATGTTATAATTTACGACCCTTTTTTGTTATTTTTCTCTATTGATATCTATACACACACGTACATAATGTATGTGTGTGCGTTGAGTGTACGCCTGACTGGAGGGTAGTAGCTCGAATATTGTATGGATGGCAGTTGAATGGATACCCTTCACTGGGATACTTACTCGATCATAAAAACTAATGAAGCGAAACATAACCTTATTAAATTTAAATTTTTTTTCTACCCAGTTTTAGGATCGAGAGGGATAACAAAAAACCGTTTAAGTTCTATATTTTTACCAATGGTCGTCATGTTTTTTGTTGGGAGTGAGTATTTTAACACTTGAACGGTTAAAAGGAATTAAAAAGGGTTCGAGATACTAGCTCCATGTTCGAGTGAAGCCAATTGAGTTAATTTATTTGGTTGGTACCCTATTGGATTACACCACGCATAGGGGGAAGGATACATAATTGGGGCCTATGTTGCGAATTGTTTGAGAAATCTAATTGCCAGTTCGGGGTCTTTAAGTGGCGGGTTCTTGTGAATTTCGAGATAATTTTTGGGGGTACTATGTATAATGAAGGAATTGTAATTGCAGGCTATTTAGCTGTGCTAATTATACGTCTGAATGGTGACAATTAATTGTAATGGAGTTGTGACGTCTTCTCGACATGAAATTGGTAAGAGATTTGTGAACTCGTGTTTTTTGAAGGCTTGGCAGAAAAAAAGTGTTGAATGGAAGTTGTAATTGGAAGGATTATTATGGCTCACAGAAATGGGGTCACAGACATTAATTGCGTGGCAGTTTTGTTTTACGAGATTGTGTTGGTTTGGTTTGGTTGTTGTGAAAGTTAATATCATGAAATAACTTCTTTTTTTTGACTTGTGACAAAATACCGTCAGATTTTAAAAGATTATAGCTATGAGGCTGGTAGTTCAAAACCGATGGTCGAGCAGAGAGCCGATAGATCGAGCTCACAGGAATGGGATCACAGACGTTAATTGCGTGGCAGTTCTGTAGGTTTGATTGTGTTATATGGTTTGGTTGTTGTGAAAGTTAAGAACGTATTTTTTTTAAAAGGTTGGTTTTTTGAATACAGTTAAAAGTGACATTTAGTTGTCAAATCGGGCAACTCTAATGTTATTTATGTTCAGTTTGGTTTGTCATTTCATCATGAATAGGTTGAAATATAAACAACGCTTGCAAACCGTGCAAATTTATTTCGAAAACAATGGTTCATTTCGAGAAGTTTACCGCAAGCTCCATCCATTTTATGGTCGACATAATCGTCCATCAGAGCAATTAATTCGGTTTACCATGGATCGTTTTCGCACAACTTTTACTCTATGTGATGTGTACGCATCCGCAGAGACGTCGAACAGTGCTCACCGAAGAAACAAATGCCGCTGTAGAGTAAAGTGTTGAAGAGTACCCGAATACATCGATTCGCCACCATGCACAGCAATAGCAGTATTATCCATCAACTTTATGGAAGATTTTTCGCAAAGATCTTGGCTTACGACCTTACAAGATCCAACTTGTGCAATAATTAAAGCCGCGAGACCAAGCAATGCGTCGTGATTTTGGTGTTTGGGCCGAAAACGAGATTGAACCAGATTCTGATATTCATCGCAAAAATTTTGTTCTGTGATGAGGCACATTTTTGGTCGAATGGCTATGTGAACAAAAAAAATTGCCGCATTTGGAGTGAAGACAATCCACATGACACCCTTGAAGCCTCATTGCATCCACAAAATCTGAATGTTTGGTGTGCTCTATTAGCTGTTGGAGTCGTTGGGCCATACTTTTTCCGAAATGATGCTGTAGAGTCAGTTACCGTTAATGGAGACCAGTATAGAGCCATGATAACCGACTATTTTGTTCCCGAATTGGATGGCATGAAATTGGATGAGATGTGGTTCCAACAAGACGGCGCTTCATGCCAGACAGCGCATGTAACAATCGATTTATTGAAGAAAATATTCGATGATCGCATAATATGGCGAAATGGACCTGTCAATTGGCCACCAAGATCGTGTGATTTGACACCATTGGATTATTTTCTTTGGGGTTATGTGAAGTCGCTCGTCTACGCCAACAAACCGGAAACTTGGAAGCCAAAATTCGTGGCGTTGGTGCCGCCATACGGCCCTAATGCTCGAAAAAGTGGTTAAAAATTGGCTTTATTCCAACCAGCCGCGGCGGCCAAATGCCTAAAATCATATTTAAACAATTATAGCATAAAATTATATTTCCAATAAAGCCATATTGATGGGCAGAAAAAGGATTTTCTGGTGTTTTATTTCAATTTGAAGTTGTATACCTCTACAAAAACACCCTTTATATCCGAAGTTCTTGGTGTTGCCTTGTGATTCATGACATACATTCTTGCGTCATTAAATAAGTAGTCGAGCCAACATAATTTGCTTGACTTGATGAAAAGGTATGCATGTTATTTAATCTGGTTCTCTTTTGCCCATAATCCAGAAATCTCGAAATACCCATAAATTGATGGACATAATTCAAACTACTTTGAACTAAACTCCACCAATAATTTCCTACAGGAATGCATTAGTATCATGTTGCACATTTCATTATCTAACAATGCTGCGTTATGTAATAAAATAATCCATTGCTATTGCCAAGCTATTTTCATTTTCTCATGGGCGCTTCGGTAACAATTTTCATATTTCGTGAACAGACCATTTATTTTCTGTGTAATCCTTAAAATACAATTTCGCTTCTCCACATACCTACGACTGGTACAACATTCCTTCCAACTCGGTACTTTATTACCAACACATATCCTCTGATTGTGCTCTCCAGTTGTATTCGCTTAATTCCCCACTCGTATACGATTAAACATCTCTAACCTAAAAAAAAACTGCAAACTTTTAATTTCTCTCATCAGGAAAATCTCTTTTCTTACAGCCACAAGCATTCGGATTTCTAATCAAAATTCCTTTGCAACACCACGCAGCGCCGAACCAAAAGGACAAGGATTCCGCTTAAAATACCGCAGAAAAACAAAAGAATCACACATATTTGGCATTGCTTGAAAAATAACTCAAAAAACAGAAAAAAGGACCCACTTCAGGGACAAAAATGGAAATGGGGAAAGGGCTTATAAGAAATATTGCCTCGCACGTTCCGCAACATAATCCTTGAGGTTTGTTAGCTCTCTATTCTCTCTAGCATACACAATACACATACTGTATCTGGGATCTGTGTGAACGATCTACGAGCTTTCAAACTATGCAGTTTTTTCACCATCATCGCATCTCTTGGGCGCGGACGGACGCTTTTGTCCTCGGCACGTCGTTACGTTATACGTGTAGGTATACCCAAACACACAAGAATTGGCCAGGAGGCAAAAGTAAGCAAAATGTTGCACAGCTTCAGTGTTTAGGGAACTCAAACTCATTCATTCATTTTAAATGGATTTCGTGCAGAGTTTCCAGTTTCACCCGGTTTTTGTGTGACGGGTTTTCTTTTATTTTCCCCCCCATCCTTATGTAGTATTTTTTTGCGCTCCTCGGCTCGGGTAACAATCAGAGATGACGGAACACTCGGATTCCGTTCAATTCATAACAACAGCATTTCCAGGATATTCACTTGACTTTTTGGTCTCACTCTGTCGTTCATTTTGCGATTGTGTTCTCAGTTTCAGTCATCGTATATTTTTGCATTTTCATGATTCATGACACGTGAGGAGTGTGTACCATGGCAACAATGTTGAGGGAGAGGAGGAATTTCGGTTGGGTTTTTATTCGAATCTAGCTGGGACTGGGATCGACATTGTTGTGATAGTTTTGCATATATACCTATGCAGGTTTTCCGCTTTCTAGATGTTAATTATATAACCTGGCAGGTAGGTGGTAAAATTGGGTGTATAAATAGTTTGGTTGTGCCCAACAATGTAAGATGCAAGAGGAGAAATAACAAATTTGGAATCTCATAAATTGTTGTGATATGTCGCCTCCATTAATTGAGGTGCTCTTCGCTGACCTTCCAATGGTTTTGAGATCCGAGTTGGGTGGCACCAGATTTTAGAATTTCATGGAGCTGAGAGATTGGTGATTTTGGGAATATCTGGAGGGTCATGCTGAATTGCCAAACATTGGCCGCAATAATAGGAACTTAGTCGGATTTCGTCCCACAGATTTGTGTCTAAGTAAGCTGCTATTGTAGTTGTTTATCACAACGAGGAGGGAAACTTTAAACTTAAGTTTAAACCAGTTCAAGCAAGAAACATGTAGGTGCCTAAGCTAGAAACTAATTACAGTTCGACATCCAACACAACAATATAACTAAATCGGTGCAGTGTAATAACTCCTGCAGTAATAAACCCCATGGGGCTTACTTCATATAATAAAGGAAATAGCCCCCCGAGACTGATTTGAATGTAAGTGGGGGTGAAGGCATGCTTCTCCCGTGCAACCCTCTGCTTGGGCTCACTGTTAGATTTGGGATGTGTGCGAGTTAGGATGCATGGGAAAGGAAACTAACCACACAAGCAAAAGGCATTAATAGCCGCAGGACTTATTTTCATATCGAAAAAGAAATATGTATCGCGGGAGCTCTTTCTTTTTGCTTGGGGGAATTAAGACCCATGGGGCTTATTGTTCTGCACCAATGGTTATCGCCTTGTCGTGTAGGTTTGAGAGAGGATCGTTATGCTTCAATAATTCCGGTCATCGCAAGTTGAAGCAAAATCAAATCCAAAGCATATACCCTCCCTCTCTCCAATGTCTTTTTGCATCTCACCAAACTTCCCTCCTTCCGTGTGATTACGCCATGCGTATAGGATCTGTATGGTTGGGTGCTCTTAAAACCAATCATTAACGGTAGAACTTCGGATATCGGGTGCCCTCCGGTTTTAAATGTTACCTTATCCACGACACGCGGAGCTCTGCGTAGACGTATCGCCTCTCTTGCGTTACTCGTCTGAACATAAATTTTGAAAATGGAAAAGCAAATAACACACAAAGCACAATAACGAAAACAATGGAACTTCCAGAAAGTGTCCAACCTGAAACCATTAACTTCATCTCTAGTATGTATGGGCTATTGGAAGCTGCGAACAATATAAGAGAGGATGAACTGATGATGATCGCAGCTCCGTCTAAAGTAATTTCGAAAGCGCGAAATAGGGCGGAACCTACTCGAAAAAGGACACGATTCGCCTTTCCACAGTGTCGCACGGAGTGTGTAGACTTTCAGTGGATTTGTGCGAAAGGAGCTCTACTCCTGAGCGTCAAACTCTGCCGTGACCTACTAGGAACTATGCAGGAGCCGAACTAATGTCATTTGGCAACCCGAGGGAGCCTCCTCCCGGATAAGATGACAGATGTGAAATTGGTCTATATACTTCAAGTGATATCGTTGAGACTCCACCGGTCACCGCGGTCGAATCCAGTACGAGCGCTGGGCTTAAACCATTGTCCGCTGGCAAACCAAGGGAGAAATCTCTTGTGGATAAGTTGACGACGGCAGCGACCACAGAAATTGAAATGGATTTCGAACGCTACCGCGGAATCCATTAACACCACGAACGAAACTGTCCTCAACGCGACAGTGAGACATAAACGGGGGGCGCAGGCCTCGGAAATAGCAGGCGTACTGCAAAAAAGGTTTTCGAGGGATTAACAACATCGTACCGGAAAACATTCACAAGCAATAGCGCTCGCCTCCTTAGGACTGTCTCACCCTCGGAAGCTTGCGTAACAGAAACTTTAAATAAAACCGATAACCATAAGGTTAGACCGGTCACCCTATTAGGCGACACTGAAACTCTGTCGGGACTACCCACAGTTGTTGCAAGTAGTTCAACCGGAGTGGCGGGCAACACCAAATGGAAACCGTTAAATAAAGGGTTTTTCAATAAGAGCGCTACAAAAGTTTTTGTTTAATAAAACAAAAACGATTTCAGATATCAATAAAATTCTTTATTCCTGTGAACGTACGTTCGATGCCATTATGTATGGAATTCGATTTCTTTTGCATGGCCACCATGGGCACGCTTGCAGAAGTCCAGACGCTGAACCCAATTTTCGACGCTTTTCAAGTATAGATCGGGCGATACTGCTGCAATTTCACGTTCGATATTCGTACGAAGTTCATCAATCGTCGCTGGCTTGTTGGGATAGACCATTGACTTGACGTAGCCCCACAGGAAATAGTCTAACGGCGTCAAATCGCACGACCGAGGCGGCCAAGCGATTGGACCATTTCGTGAGATAACACGTTCTCCATACTTGGTTTCCAATAAAATGATTGTGGCATTCGCTGTGTGGCTTGTGGCGCCGTCCTGTTGGAACCACATGTCCTCAAAGTCCATAACATCCGATTGGGGCGAAAAATATTCGGTTATCATTGAACGGTAGCGATTACCGTTCACAGTAACGTGCCGGTCTTGATCATCACGGAAGAAGTATGCCCCAATGACGCCGCCGGCCCATAAACCACACCAAACCGCAATTTTTTCGGGATGCAATGATGACTCATGGAGTACGTGTGGATTTCTGCCTGACCAATACCGCATATTTTGTTTATTGATGAAGCCATTCAGCCAGAAATGAGCCCCATCGCTGAAGATGATTTTTTGATGAAAATCCGAATCATTTTCAAGTTGTTGCTCAGCCCAATTCACGAACATACGACGCTTCTGGTGGTCAAGCGGCTTCAGTTCTTGCGTCAATTTAGTCTGGTAAGGATGTAGGCCAAGATATTTTCGCGAAAATCGCCACAACGACGTCACAGAGATGCCCAACGCTTGAGAACGACGTGTGAGAGACACATTTGGGCTTTCATCAACTGAAGCCTCAGCGGCAGCAATATTCTCGAAACTACGGTCACTTCTTTGTCTCATTGGCACGGGTACATTTTGTACTGTGCCTGTGGATTAAATTTTTTTCACTATACGCTCAATTGTTGATCTGCTAGGACGATTATGACGACCATAAATTGGACGTAGTGCTCTTAACTTTGAGGGCACTGACTCCGAATTTCGGTTGTAAATTTTAATAATTTCGACTCGTTGTTGGATCGTATATCTTTCCATCATGAAATGGCAATCCTTACTGAAGAGAAAAGTCAAATGTACCCCTCCTAGGGGAAGGATGTTCATCTCGGGTCTTGCCATCCCAAAGGAGAAATTGTTGCAAATGCCCAAACGCCATAACCCCGACTTTCTGTCCGATGACTGCGTGATAACTGAAATGTTTGACCCGTCTTTCAAAGGACAAGGCATATGTTTATCACTAAACAATCAATCGTTGGCGAAATTCAATACTGACGGTTTCATGCTAAAGCTGGGTTTCAACTACTAGGATATTAGAGTTAGTGGGCAATCTGGTCATCGATGAAACAATACAAACCCCAATCATGGCAACCCAGCTTAACCATGATAACAGTAGGTCGGCCAGTGCCAAGCTCCAATTAGCACGACACCACGCCGACATTGCAGTCGGATGCCTTCGCATCCACGCATCAATCGTATAGTTCTTGGTTGAATCAACCCATTTACTTCGGATACACGCGGCACATAAGCGAATATAAGTTCACATAATTCTTCCGATACAGAATAATTCTATTTTATATGTAGATATGTACCGTTCTCATAAAGTTACTAATATTTAGCATTAAAAAATAAAATAAAATTATTTAAATAATAGATATGCGCTTTTAATTAAATTTTTTAACATTTAAATGACTTTAAATTATTTCTGCCAAGAATTCACGCATTTGACCACTGTGCGCTTCGTTACGGTAGACGTATGTTTGCACCCAGCTTTTTTATTCACTATTTTGTAATTTTTTGTTGAGTACAGACAGTTTGTTGCACCAGAAGAATCATTGGGTAAAAGAAGATTCTGTCACATCCAATGAAAATTAGACCTACTTAAGCATCTTTATTTTTTCAACGAGTATATTGGCGATCCAATCGGTGCCATTAAAATATTCCCCAAGTTCCCTTAAAGTACTTTCATATGTTAAAGCCAAATTACTACATTGAGTGGTTGTATAAAGTTATGATATTTACTCTGCCAGCTAAATCCGTTTGTGTGTTCTTTTTTTTGGCAAAACATTTACCGCCCTTCCAAGGCTTTTACCATCTACCAAATATCGTCTCAAGCACTTGACGGGGCCTTGTGTCGTAAAAATACAAAAAAAGAAGACAATATCATGTCTGCGTGTGAACAATGACGACACAGGGAATATTGTCAATATCATAATATCTTTACCAGACATGCTTTGATCTGTAAATCGTTTAAAGTTCACCGAATATATACGTCAGACCTCACTTCCAATACACTTTAAGTCATATTCAGTTATCACATGTCTCGTCACAACCTTTACTGTTAAATATATCGAACAAAATTTCATCTACCCCAAGTACACATTTGCCAATGTAAACATATTTAAGGAACTTTTAAACATGCCCAACTCATCCACCCTCGGCGACGACGATGTTTGCCTACCGCCTGTCAAAAGAAAACTTTCCAATCCATTCACCGCTCAAGAGGTCTAGCAAACGAAACCATCTGAGTTATTTAAGGAGTTTTTGAAAATAGCAGTCTCTCACTCAATGAGTTTGACTTTTTTTTTTACATTTCTATAAGGGAAAAACTTTTACAATATAGATTTCTTTACGAAAGTTTTTACATCTAAATACTATCATCGTAGATCCGATTCTAGTCATCCAACGCACTATATATCGCAAGGGATGAGAAAACCTGCGGTAACCAGATCCATGGATTAATGCTCAAGGTATTTCAAACTATTTATCCGGTTTTTCAAACTCGAATCGAAAAAGTAAAAAATATTTGTTTTCAATTTAAAAAAAGAAAAAGAAAATCTTTAATGCATTTTATTTAGGGGCCAAATGAGCGACCGACCCAAGTGGGAGTGCTTACATGGTTTATGGATGAGGGCATGACACATAAACATCAACTTTATCGAGGTTCACCCCCTGGAGAGCGCTGACTCTGCTACACCCCAAGCAATCGACTTTTTACCCAAGACCCATTTCAATCATTCAATCGTGTGATTTGGTGTCATCAACATTGTCGCATGGTTGGAGTCCTCGTATACCTAACCTAATAATCGAAAAGGGTATTTCCAGTCGTGTATAGCATTTGTATGGGACGGTTTTTGTTTTGTTCTGTGTGCTTCCGGTAGGGTTTTGAATTTAAAATTAGCCTTGGCAAATGTCGCCTCCTTTTTTGGTATACTTACTTGGATATGGGTCTCGAAGGATTAGTGTAAATCGATAAGAAGGTATTTTCCGAACCCCATAACACGTCCCTGTTCAATTATTCAGCTTCCAAGGAAAGCAAAGGTTTCGTGTCGAATGGACGAAATTAATCCAAATTGGAGTAAGCAGAACCCAAGATGGTTATATGCGCGATAACGATGAGTAATGACGATGATTGATTGGATTGGATTCATTAAGATAACTAATGTAAATGCGGATTTGGGTTGCAAATCGTAATGAAATCAAATCAAACCAAGTAACGGTGTATGGCTTGATTTATATCAGTGGTCAGGGAAGGGGACGGGAAATGTCGAACTATTGTAAATAGTGAGTTATATTTATGAAAACGTTTTCCGAATGCCGAATAAAGTTGAATGTTGGGTCTGTTTAACGGAAGCATGGAGTCATTAGATTTGTAGATCCTTATGTCAATTATTTTGAGGACTTATTCCTCACGAACGTTACTAGTGAATGGGATTTTTTTATGCAATACGCGAATACAATCATGAAATCCGTTTACCAATTCTCAGCTTATGAATAAATGAGGGCTTCATAATTTCGTTGGTAATCTACTTAATGAGTTATAATAAGTTCCTTTGACGAGCATTAGAATTTTATTCATACGGTCGACACGTGAAACGCTTTACTTCTCATTTACCTATGGGATACTCCAACATTTTGGTCATTCCAGATCCGATACGATCACGCATGACCACTTACGGGTATGCACGTGGAACATATGCACGCTCTAAACTAAAATCTGTTCTCGTGAGGCATAGGTCAGATATTACCGTAGTTGAGAAAATACAGTGGATAAGGTTTGGGTTTTTTTCGTTCATAACTGAAAGGCTGATGAACTCGCCGGATATGGAACTAAATTACCAGTCGTACGCGACACGGGTGCATTTGGTATTCCTATCACTACATCCAAAAGATTATTAGCGCAGCATGCTAATGCTAAGCAATCAAATGACACATGCAGTCTTGGCACGACGCACGTGTCAAATAACGGAACAAATCAGGCCAAAGCTGGATTTAGGAAGATCAAAGGACTAGTCTCGCTTGCTATTAGCCACACCATAGAAGCCATCATTGGCAACGATTATAAAGTCATACAGATGATGCATTGAGAACAAAAAAACAGCTCACCAGCTTTATGGTACAGGCAGGCGGTATGCACGTGAATACATGAGAAACGAAATCCAAACATATGGCGAGCTGTGCCAGTACGACCCGAAATAGAACAATTTTGCTTGTACGCAGTGCATCATCTGTATGACATTATAATCTTTGCTTATAGGTAGACACGCAGAAAGGCTATGTCTTTGTTCGATAGACTTCTGCAGGAACTGTATGGACGAAGATGAAGAAGATCCAATACTTGATCTGCTTTGTAACTTCCCAGCTCTACCAAATATATTCAAGATTCAACTTGGAACTTACTTCTTCCAAAATCTCAACGAATTGACAAACACAGAAGCGACAAGTCTCATCCGTTTCATCAAAAGTTCATATTGGCGTTCTTAGATGTAATAAATAGAATGCACAAGATCCAAGGTATCACAATGGACAAAAACTGCTCTAGGTGTGCTGGCGAATCGCCACTCTAACCTAACCTTCCTAACTTATATGTTTGCCACAAGATTGGGACTTTCCGTTTCACATCAACTATGAACGACAAATTCGAGAAGCTACTCATGACAGTCATATGAAAAAAAAGAAGAGAGTTGTTATCAGAAAAATGAAATATCTGACATTAACAGTATATCCAGGGACTAAGCCCTAGTTTCTAAGTGCATGTGTGCCACAAAGAAAGGCAAATTTGAGGAACTTCTAATGACAGTCTTATAGTCTTATTAGACATTCGTAAGAGGTGGTACAGTGAAAAAAACTTAGGAGTTGTTACCGTTGGGATTCCAACCGTCCTATGTAGTCCAACGAACTTACCACTAGACCACTGCATCTATCAGATGTCGCCAAAGACAGCATCAATGAAGATGGGGACTCGTTGCTGGGAACAGGATCAAATCAGGAGTAATTGATTTAAAATTGGCAAGATATCGTCTGGCTCTATAGCATGAGACCTGTCACAGCTGAATTCACTACGTCCTGGATGGAGAATATCTGAAATGCGATGTGAAAATCCTTCTTGAGAATTTCAATGTGTAAACCGGAAATGAAACAATCTTTTACTGGAGGCAGAGTCTCTTGGCAATGACCAGATATAATAGCTTCGGATTAACTGAGTTTTCAGCAGTTTGTTATATTGTCATTAGCACCACTAGCGTTTCTTAACTCCATATGATAGTGGTAAAAATACCAAACTTTATAAAGCTTTATCGGTTGAGACGAACCAATAACAATTGATATATATAATTCATAATTGTGAAGTAGTACGGGACTTTGTCTATCTCGGATCCGTAATTAACTCTGATACATCATCTCGTCAGGAATTAAAGGAATAGTTACTCTTACCAACCGCTGTTTCTTCGGGCTAAGATAGCGATTCAGTAGAAAAGCCCACTCTCGAACTACTAAGGAGTTCCTTTATTACACCCTGATCATCGCAGTTCTGGTTTACGGCGCTGAAGTATGGACCGCATCAAAAGGGGATAAAGGAATCTTTGGACGATTTTTTAAAAAATCTTCGGTCTTGTTTGCGTTAACCAACAAAGAACTACATGAGCTGTATGGCGACATCCCCCTAGTCAAAAAACTCCGTATTAAACGTTCAAGATGAAGATTGGACATCAATACTCCAGCTTGCAGAGTTTTCGATTCCCAGCCATATCTCGGACGCAATATGGGAAAACTTCGCCTTAAGTGCCGCGCACAAGCATAAACCGGTCTCAACCAACTTAGGGTCCACAATTGTTAGCTAAGAACATGTTAGGAGGGACAAGTTTCTTAAAGCCCAGCTGCATTTTGGACTGTAGCACCAATTAAGTAAGTAAGTAAATAACTTCTCCCGAGTCGTCTTGGTCATTTTATTACATTTGCGAATCTTTTCCGCAAATTAAGGTTTTGCTCCGAACTTTCTTTTAATCCAAAAACGTAATATATGTGGTTTAAGATCTAAGCGAGAGCTTATATCCCGAAGTTTTAGACAAATCCATTTTCAACATTGTAAGAAATAGTCCTACTGTTCAAAAAAAGGGCAAGAACGACCGATCAACTGAAGGAAACATATTGAAGGTAAACAAACATTTAGAAGGAGTGGTGGGAGCATGACTGGGCCACAACTTCCTACTTTCCCCTTCGAAAATCGATATAAAATTATTATATAAACGACTTTAATAAAAGAATTTTATCAACAGTTTTGCGTTTTTCGTTATTTTTCAAAACTGAAAATTCCGTTAAGAGACTTTATAGCGAAAATTAATAATAAGGCTTTACTCGGCGTTACTAA
Organism: Rhingia rostrata; assembly: GCA_949824845.1. Lineage (NCBI taxonomy): Eukaryota > Metazoa > Arthropoda > Insecta > Diptera > Syrphidae > Rhingia > Rhingia rostrata. Next base: position 24,156,654 of record OX463757.1, read on the forward strand.
TAATCGTTTTAGCTACAACTTAAATGATTACCTGCACACATTTGAAAAATCCTTTACCAATAAATAAATTTACACTACAGAGAAGCGTTATCTCAGAGGTTAATATTAAATTGTAGTAGGCGCTAGTAGTGAATAATACTGCAAAGATGTGTGTGTGTGTGTTTTTGCGGTTGTGTTTGCGCATACGACTGTGTCATTCGCAAGTTTCTATTTTACTTCGAGTCGAGCGTTAGATCAAATACCAAGCATTAGAGAATTTGACGATTTTTATCATTTGGCTAAAAGTTTGTTTCGAATTCAAAGGATTCGATGTCTATGTGAATAATACTGATTTTCCGTTATTGGCCAAAAGTGAACATTCCATTTAGGGATAGTTGGGCAAAAAATCCCGAAAAAGGTAAAATATTTTATATGGATCTTCTCGAAAAAAATAACTTTGTATGCAATTTTTTTGGAATTAATATGATAGGTAATAGTGTACAAAAAGTCTAAGCAACATCGTTATAACCATTTTCGAGATTATTGAGTTTATGTATACAGTTTATATGGCTGGTACCGATAGCATATTGGCCAAAAGTTAAAAAAAAATTGTATAGAAAAAAAAGTGTACAACAAATTTTTAAGAAAATCGGGCAAGTTTTTAGACTGGAGAGACCATTACGGACAGATGGATGGGATTCCAAAAAAAAAAAACACTTCTTGAGTTCCGCTATCATTGTAGCATATTGGCCAAAAGTAAAAAAAAAATGTATAGAATAGAAAGTGTACAACAAATATTTAAGAAAATCGGTCAAGTGTTTGGACTGGAGAGACCATTACGTACAGACGGATGGGATTCCAAAAAAAAAACACTTTTTTGAGTTCCGCTATCATCGTAATGTCAATGTCTATGCGTTTTTAGTATTTGGAACAAATTTTTGATGATTAACGGACAGCCATTCCTCTACAATTTGCTCAGCCTTGCCATCACATATTTGAGGCAATAAATGAAACAATGTAACCATACTGACACCTATATTTTGAGGATTCAGTTCCTGTAAATGAATCAATATTTCATTTTTAAAGTTAAACCGCTTCATCACTTCACTACATGTCTTTATGTTATATTTATATTATCTCATAGGGGTATATTAGTTTTGATACATAGTTTGAAACATACAGAAAAAATTCAGCTAATTATATGTATCTTAATGTTTATGGATCAAATGAGAATCGCTATTTGAGTCAATTTAGCAGTTTTAGGGCCTTAGGTTTTGAGCTAGAATAATAAAATTTGGTACACGTGTATTTGCACGTGTAATAATTTTAAAATGCGACCACTTGCACCCCTCCTTCTTAGAAAAATTTAGTTTTCAGGCAATCTCAATATCTTTATTCCGTCAATACAAAATTTTTTGCGGGCGTTTTCAGTAAAACCTTTTTCGGTAAAATTTTAAATTATTCGAAAAATTTTCGATGCAAAATCATTGATTATGATAACAGAAACATTTCATTTATAATTTTAACCAACGCCCACTTTCTATAGAAACCTTTTGTATAGCCTACCACATAGCATATGCCATAGCATATGGTGACAACGTAACTTTATTTATTTCATTCGCATTCAGTTTTCAGTTACGCCAAATTGTTGCTTCTATTCTTCTTAAGGTGACGACAAGACTTCTTCTTTTTTTTTTAATTTGACATAACATAACATAACGAATTGACTTTTGATTTAAAGCATCAAATACATTGTCAGTTGCAAACGTTTATGTTAGGCTTACACCACACGGTAAAGACAAATTGTACCAGACTTTGTTTTTTAAAGGCAGAATTTAATTTTTAAAGCAATATAGTTGTTTATTGGGACATTAAATCGCACGACCGAGGTGGCCAAGCGACTGGACCATTTCGTGAGATAACACGTTCTCCAAACTTGGTTTCCAATAAATTGATTGTGGCATTCGCTGTGCGGCTTGTGGCTCCGTCCTGTTGGAACCACATTTCCTCCAAGTCCATATCATCCAATTGGGGCCAAAAATATTCGGTTATCATTGAACGGTAGCGATTCCCATTCACAGTAACGTGCCGGTCTTGATCATCACGGAAGAAGTACGGCCCAACGACGCCGCCGGCCCATAAACCACACCAAACCGTACTTTTTTCGGGATGTAATGATGACTCATGGAGTACGTGTGCATTGCTGCCGGACCAATAGCGCATATTTTGTTTATTGACGAAGCCATTCAGCCAGCAATGAGCCTCATCGCTGAAGATGATTTTTCGATGAAAATCCGAATCATTTTCAAGTTGTTGCTCAGCCCAATTCAAGAATAAACGACGCTTCTGATGGTCAAGCGGCTTCAGTTCTTGCGTCAATTTAATCTTGTAAGGATGTAGGCCAAGATCTTTTCGCGAAATTCGCCACAACGACGTCACAGAGATGCCCAACGCTTGAGAACAACGTGTGAGATACACATTTGGGCTTTCTTCAACTGAAGCCTCAGCGGCAGCAATATTCTCGACACTACGGGCACTTCTTAGTCTCACTGGCACGGTAACATTTTGTACTGTACCTGTGGATTCAAATTTGTCCACTAGACGCTCAATTGTTGATCTTCTAGGACGACTATGACGACCAAAAATTGGACGTAGCGCTCTTAACGTTGAGGCCACTGACTCCGAATTTCGGTTGTAAATTTTAATAATTTCGACTCGTTGTTGCATCGTATATCTTTCCATCATGAAATGGTAAAGCTTATTGAAGAGAAATGTCAAAAAAGTGTCGTTTGCTGTCCCTGTTGCTCAACTTTTGTAGCGTCCCTGTTGCAAAAACCCGATATAGACATTGTTACATATAAACCGATATATTAATGATTTTCTAAAATTGGTCTTAATTTCATTTTTTTAGTTGCAAAAACTCTGTACGCACATTTATTTTAAATATTAAAATCTGTATTTATTTAATCGAAATTGTTAGAAATATTTACTTTAATAAAACTGTTATATCATCACCTGAATGCAATAAGTGGATAACTTCACTTTAAACACTTTTGAGAAACCGGAAAAAAAGTTTTGCTTCTTATTTTAAGGGACTTTTTCAACATCTATTTCCGACATAGCTACAAGATATTTTTTACTATGACACTGGTTGAAGTTTAAAAAGAAAAATTGCGACAAATGTTTATTGGTCAAGGGTGATTTTTTGAGAGTTAAGTTTTTCAGGTTGACAACACTGGTTAGTAATGGCGCCCAAACCTCATCTATCAAAGTGAAAAGTTTCTTCATAATCGATCTGGTGAATCAACAATTCGTGTTTTTATCACCAAATTTCGCATCAAATTTATTTTTTTGGACATTAAAGCATCGGCTCGCATACGTACAGTGCGTACCAAAGAGAATATTGCAGTCGTGCCGTCCAATGTTAATGAAGATCGTGAAAGTCAATTCGTCGCCGTTCTTAGCAATTGGGCATGTGTTACGCAACCACATGCAAAATTTTACATATCAATTTGGGTTGTGCAAGAATTGAAGTCGAATGACCTACCACAACGTCTAATTAGAACAGATCCATAAAAATCCGCCGATTTAGCAAAAAATTGTGTTCAGCGATGAGGCTCATTTCGAACTCAACGAATACATAAATAAGCAAAAACTGTTGCACAGCCATATGCCATACAAGAATTATCGATGCATCCCGAAAAAAAAAACGAAATCTTGGTATGGTGTATGGGCTGGTTGCATTATAGGTCCCTTTTTCTTCAAAGACGACCGTGGAACAAACGTTACCGTCAACGGCGAACGACATCGAGCCTTGATATGCGACTTTTTTTTTTCCCCCAGTTGGATGAGTTGAACTTGGTTGACACGTGGTTTCATCAAGACTTTGGCACATGCCACACAGCTCGTTAAACAACGGAAATTTTGAAGGATGAATTTGGTGAGCAGCTTATCTCTCGAATTGCCACTATGATTTTGCCGCCAAGATCATGCGATTTAAAGCCTCTTGATTATTTCTTGTGGGGTTATGTAAATTCGTTAGTTTATCTGGACAAGTCGAACACTATTGAAGCCTTACAAGAAAACATAGCAAGAGTAATTTGTGGAATACAGCCGGAATGCTCGAAAAAGTGATTAAAAACTAGACTTTCTGAATGGGCCATTTGAAACGGAGCCGCGGACAACATTTACATGAAGTTGTCTTTAAAGCGTAAAAGGCAAACGCCTGTTTATCGATTACAATAAACATTTTGAATATTGGATGCAAATTTTAGTGTTTTTTCGATTTAAAAAAAAAACTACGCTTATTTTTTTGAGAAAAAAATTATAGTTTGGAAAAGGACATTAATTTATTGCACTCTTTCGAATACCCAATTGGTGAAAGGGGATCGAATCAATTATGCAGAAAACGTAGATATCTCAAAGAAAAGAAAAAAAATCGAGTTATCCACTTCCTGCATTCAGGTGATGATATAGGGGTACCATTAGTTTCGGTCCCGTATTTCCAATTTCAAGAAGCACTCTTGGTATTAATTCGTCGAGCTCATATATTCGATTTGAGGCAAATCCGTCAAGCTGACAGACGTTTAAAATTGCTCGACCCACTTTGGGCCCCTCCATCATCATTATGCTATATAAGTTATGGATCGTTACTAACCCATACTTGCATTGTTGGTGACTATACTGCTGGCATTGCAAACGGTAATGCATTATTGTCACATCACAGCTTGTCAACAAACTTTCGCATCTCTCCTCGTCTAGCATCTCTTTACCTTCTGCTAAACACTTGGATGCAGGCTGTTATCTGATTGTGCGATTAGAAGGTTAAGCTTAGTCAGTCGCTACTCAGCAGTGATCGACGGTTGACCATAACAAATTCTCATAGAGAAAATGAAATATTTAAAGGTTCCACTTAATAAAATTATTTAATTAAACAACTTTGATATTGTGTTTCAATCAAAATAATTTATACGATTAAAGTCTCGAGTTCAATGTTTTTCATGAAACCAATACATGCTCCATTAGAAGCAAGAAAAACTGGAATGAAGCCGTTTCACCATAATGATTGATCGGTTGGATATTATTTGGCCACTATGTAGATTGTACATCATTGGCCATTCTTGCTAGATTAGTCCAAATCACGTCTTTATATGCTCAATGGCCTGAAAATCCATTTGATAGCCTCAATTTAATTCGATGTCAGCAATCTTTATACATCATTAGCCTGAAATAACTCAGAGGTACTTAACGTGAACGCACTATTTGTCTTAAGGATAAAGCGGTGACCTACTTGAGATTAGACAAAACTACGCGCAACCACGTATCGCTGTTGTAGATAGATAATACACATCGACCTCAATTCAACAACAGATTTAATTAACACTATCTCCAGTGGTGCAAAGATCTAGCTTGCAGTGTCGTTATAAACATTGCGATTATCTAATTAAATTACAAAAGGGAGCACATAACCACAAGGCATAGCATGCATCCCCAGATGTACAGAGGATATTCGCCCCATGTAGCGCACACCTTTGGATAGGTCAAGGATTATGCACTAGTAAGATAAATTACACAGATAGTGCGTTTATGCTGCAAATAACACCCCCCCCCCTCCATGTATTGCCGAATGAGCTGCTCAAGTCAAACATATAAGCATACACACCACGTCAGAGGAAGTGTTAATGAATTGGCGAATAATTCATTGAGTCTGGGGGAATCTATCGGTGAATGCATTCATCCTGTGAAATGGCTAATTCCCTTGCCCTGATTATTATTTGGATGCGGTCGTATGTAGTTGGAATCTTTTCATCCATGCACAACTAGACAGAGCGGTCGACCGTGCCAGATTAATTAATCAATCATAATTATACCAGCAGTGTCCTACAGCGGACAAGTTGACATGTTCAAGGATTTTTCCGACACATAGTGGTGGGTTGGATTGAGATTACACGAGAGTATGTAGGCTGAGAGGCTGTCACTCCATCAGTCAGTAGATAAGACTTTTATTTGGATTTACTCGTTTTTATTTTTAGCATACACATACGCGTGGTCGATAAACTGCGTGCGGATAAAAGGATGAAGTGGCCTCCGCAAAAACGGTATGATTTATGAATAGTGGAGTTATGTATACGAATGGATTGCTAGTTGGTATGTTAAATAGAAATTAGTGGGCAAAGCGTTGACCATGAAAAGGCACAGCAACGTGACTGACATTGGTAAATGATTTCGGTGCGTAGACATTAATAAACATGGCGAGGATAAATTTCTTTCTCGACTTGTACAGATTGGAGTCAACGATGGTAATTTGCAAATGTTTTGCCATTAAGAGTCAATCATGTGATAACATTGATATTTGAAATTCCAAGCACATTCTGATTCCAATCGATTAACTATTGTGACTGTGAGTCTAAATTATTTTTTGGTCTCTTAGTGGCACCACTGCGTCTTCATATGGTGCCCAAATTAGGTCAACTACTTGTCAATTGGCAAAGGGATATGCGGGAGAGCATTTGTGAACTCGAACTGCAATTGGCAAAGATTCAATTTGGTATCATGATAGAATTAATTAAATTGTCTTAGGGGACGAGAGGTGATCAGTGTTGAACCCGAACTTATTGGAAATCTATTCCGAAGCCACTGTTACGTGGCTAATGTATGGCATATGGTACAAAGATGGCCATCCGATGAAGATCCGATGGAATCGTCACTGAGTATACTTGCTTACAAGTAGATTTATGGTATAATTCCTTGCTGCCACAGATAACAGCTACTACTATGAGGTTTGTGCTAAAATTGAAATATATAAGCCTACATAGTGACCACAAATAAAATTTAATTTCTTGCTTCCCAAACTTCTTAAGAAATGTGAAGACATGAAATCCATGATCAGGTTAAATTCACCTAGTTGGTCCATTGCAATACAACATGGATAAGTAACCGTGCTTCCGACTTCATCTTAAAAAAAATTTTGAATCTTATGAAACCACTGGCTTAGATGGGGATCATGCAATGGCTTTGAGTGACTGTAATGATTAAAAGATTTTCAGAGCCCCAGAGGCGCAACTTTTGATACCTTACGTATAAGTTAAGATAAAAATGGGACTCGATGTGCATGATGACTATGTTGACTATGTTGTTGGCCAGTTCTCCAAGTCTTGCATTGCACTCGATGTACATTTTGAAGGTTATTGCACCACTATGAGGGTTTTTGGTGGGTATTGGACTTAAAGTTGAGTTTTGTCACCTTCCATTTTCATTAATTATAATGAAGTGTTTTTTTTTTAAGTATGAAACTCCCGAAAATTATATCTGTAATCCAACTGTCAGACTGGGTAATGAGCACGTTTCTTTGAGAACAATGCTCGGTATACTTTAAACTATTATGCAAAACTTAAGTCCTTGACTTACATTCTTGTTTAATATATAATACTCACGAGACTCTCGAGATCCTACTTTATCCTGAAAAAGTATTTGGTTGGTGCGGTTTTGAGACGATTGCTTCGAAAAATAAGGCCTGAAAGTATTCGTACCAGAAGGGCAGATCAACTTGTGAATTTGGTGAGTGAAACATATAAAAATAGAAACCTGTCGATTGGCTACTTTGATTTTGATTGAGATTGACTTTTGCAAGTGGGCTTAAGTTAGCTCAATGTCGTTCAGAACTTGTTCTTCGACCCCAATCCATCATATATTTGCTTCACAAGACGAGCCATAAAATATGTATTATCAGGTAAACGTATTAGGATTGATAGACTATGGTGACAAATATTCAACCCTACTAACAAGCTGTTCATCGTTATATTGAAGATGGACAGGACATTTAAACGGATATCAAAGCTGCAGCCCTATAAGTCTTCCATTGCGAGCGCGCATAAGTGGAAATCGATTTAAACAAATTTAGAAAGTGCCACTAAAGGCAATTTTCTTGGAGAGGAATGCTGGTTTAGCTCCGGTTCAACCTAGGCTTTTATCAGATGTCAGTTTTTTCGACAAAGCGAATCTCCTTTTTGCGCATTTGTCATTGCAAGTTGCCAGATTATGAACAGATTAATGGAAAATTCACTTTCGTTCTCGACAGTTGCAAGAGTTGTACTTGATCTAGACATTCACAATTCATGTTGTATTACCCACTGTTCTGCAGAGGTATTCTTCTACGCTAGCAAAAACACTGCGTAAGCTTTTCTTTCTTTCCTACACATCAGGGCTCTGTCCGAGTAGATGAAAAACTGCATTTGTTCAGCTTGTACTAACAAAATGCGTATCTTCTTCGCTCTCCAGATAGCGACCAATTGCACTTACGTCCCTTCATTCCAAGGTCATTGAATCGCTGATAAATCCGCTGATGAAATATCTCGAAAACTTCTCAATGACCGGCAGTATGATTTCGCAACACTGATGATTTGATGACACATCTCAACGAAAAGTTGAACCAGATAGGATTCAAACGGGAGCAAAAACGCTAATACCAGACATAGAAATGGGGAATTTTTTGTTTCGTCTTAAAATTCAAGGAATTATCCGGCTGTGTTCCTCCCATTCAACAATTCAGTCGCAATACTTGCTACGCTATGAATTTAGAGCAGTTTGGCCTTAAGATATACTGCAACATTGCTTAATCTCTTATCTGCTTTGATTTTTTCATTACATCTTTCTTAATGCCTCAAACTCGGAAATTGAAGGCGGTCCAATCAGCCACTGGTCCAATACCTTCAGATTCGGAGAATGCAACCAATACCAGCTACTACAGTGAGTGAGAGTAATTTCCTTGCGGTTGAACCCCAAAGAGAGTGGGGAGACTGAACACAAGGCAACACTTGGTCCACATAAGTTCACGGTCGTCGAAGAAGAACGATGGGTGGGGAAAGACAAACCCTCGTCGACCCCAGTACGATGATGAAATGGGGGGAGGAAGATTCCTTGAGCCTACACGAATCGTTTGCTCCACCTTATTATAGGCCCAAACTCAAAAAGATCAATGGCATAGAGTAGACGTTCTCCTTTTTCACCCGACGATGGATCGATGGAGTACTATTGCTGCAAACGGCCCAAAAGATACCCCATCAAGAAAACCGAACAGTAAAAGATAGATTCGATGACCAAGAGAAGACGGTCTCCTTACCATAACGTTGGAGCAACGGAGGAGCAACCGAGATATTTGAGCGGACGGACACGTCAAAACACTCTTTAAACACAATCCCACAGGGATGTATTAGTTTTGACATTAATTTCGCTGGATATACCTCGCAAACTGAGTCGATCTAGTCATGTCTGTCTGTCCGTCCATTCGTCCATCCGCCCGTCTGAATGCCACCGATTTTCGGGCCTTAAATTTTGAGCAAAATTGATTAAAATTGGTATTAAGTCTCTCTATCTGATGAAGCAGAATGAGTTTACCAAATAGCATTATGCAGGAGATAAATGATGTTTTCGTCGAACTACTACCGATTTTTAAAAACAGTCTAAGCTTGTGACGATTTCACGCCCACATTTTGGGGATGTTTAATTTGGAGATAGAATGGTATAGGGCATTCAACGATTCGCACTGCACATTGCAGCCTTCTCATATGTTTTTTTTTATAAATTATGTGATACAATTTGTGTAAGCGTGGGTACAACATTTATATTTCAGTTTTAGTTTACTGTTTTTTTTTCTCATATTATATTCGTTTGTTTTCAGTTTTTCAGGTTTCGAAAAATTTCCAACAAAATTACGTGGCATCCACAATTTGTCATTTGCTTGAAAGCAAAACCGCTCCATGTTTGAATCCATCCCGTACGGTGAGCTAGCCCGGCGTCTTGTAGTCCACCTGCGAGAAGTTGCGAATCTTCGTGTGGGTGATCTGTGTTTGGTAATTTGCTCTCAAGAATTTTCGTAGCAATATTATGATTGAATCAACCCCGCACGGTGAGATGGCCGGCCTCTTGTAGTCCACCTGTGAAAAGTTGATGATCTTCGAGTAAGTGATCTGTGTTTGGCAATTTGCTTTCAATAATGTTTGTTCTAAATTACCAGGAACATCTTCATGTCCTTTTGGTAGGAAGGTTGTCATTCTCGTAGGATTCGTCAACCTTCAGCATAGTTATTGCTCATTTGAATGATTGCCTTTATCGTCGAACAGTCTTCAAAGGAATTTTTTTTTGCATTCGCCCTTTATAGAATTTTTATACTTTTGTAGAATTTTTTCATAACGTAAGTCAATGCAGTACATCCAATTTCATTAAATCTCATTTTAATATGCATATCCCTAGTTTGCTAATGGAATTGGGAAGTTTAATCGCATCATAGTTTATTTTATGTTACGGCTTCTAGGACGAAATCGGGCTTGTTACACGTAATCGCCAAATATCCCACTGATGGGCTTTAAGCATATGTGCCCTCACAATCTACTTAACATGTACACCAATGCAACAAAACAACAATAGCGCTTGTATAACTGTTATGTAATATTTAGCCCTACATTTGAACTCCCAACTCGAATTAAATCGTAAGCGACTTGTAAACATTTTGTGTTACATAAGTCTGATCCATTAAGTATCCAAATAAACCTTAACTTCAATAAAACTTACCTAACGTGGTGCACTTACAAATAATTTGCTCAACGTCAGCGCCACAGGAAACAGCATAACTCACACCTGAGCACATACTATGATTACTTCCGGAAGCTTATCCTAAACTGATTTAATTCATGCAACAAAACAAAGTACAACAGCGAGGGATATTTTCGACTTACATAAATTTTTGTTTTATTACACAAAATCGTGATGAATGCAAAAGCATAAACGATTCGTATATTTATATTTATGAGCACACCTGTCCATATAACCGTTTAGCCTTTTACGATGTACCCAACAAAATCATGATATAACGAGCTTTTCATGTCTTTCACTCTGAACTTTGACGCTAGTCGAATCGAGCTCTTTTTTTGTTTCTTCCACGCAATAAAATTCACGATCGTTGCATGAAGTCCCATTTCGTTTATCGTCAAATCAAATACAAATCACCCAACACTTAGCACGCTTATAACCAAAAAACGCCGCAGTATCATCCTTGGACTTATTAGTAGTACATCACTTGACATTGAAGAGTAAATAACAAAAAAAAAAACATTCCATCTGGGGCAGTCATAAAACACTAAATGCCCACCCATTAATGTTGAATATTAAAGCTTATCGAAGAGTCCTTATTGGGAACACATTATGTGGGCCTAAAAACAGATTTCGAAACATAAAACCCAGTCAAACCAATAAACAGCAATTAAATTCATGTGAATGACTGTACATTAGCAAAAAAAAAAAAAAAAAGCAGTTTCCAGGCTGACAAAATAGGCTGCTCCGCTTCCTTGATATTGTCAATTTTCTATTTCAATAATATTACAAAGTATAAACGCCATTACGGAGCACACGTCCTTTGTCTGATGTCGAGTCCTTCGACCTCCCACTAGATACTATATACGCGCCATTGTCAATTCCCTCATGGCAATCTCTTTATCGAATGCAATAAAAACATACTATCGAACGGATGTTTTATTCAATAAGAGCTGGCGCAACATAGACCACTCGGATACACATTCAAAAACCTACTCATGTAGTTGTTGGCGTATCAAAAACATTATATGGAACGACGCGTCACAAACAGAGAGGCAAATGACAGCAAATTTCGAAGAAGAACAAACGATTAGGGACGTTCTAGCTCCCTATATGAGGGGAGCCTAATGTCGCCGAACTATACCATTGTTGGCACTTAAAAATGTTTTTTTAATAGAAGCACGCAAACTGGCAGCTAAAGCTTTTAGTCGTTCTCGTTTAACGCTTTACTCTGGTGCGGCTTGCCTTTGGGCGGCCTCATTTCGATCCAGACATTATATCCACTCTAGCTATACTTCCCCGTTTCCCGGGAATTATAATCATTTTGCGATGGAAAATTATTATTCAACATACTGAATGGCTCCCAGGCACTGCTGTTTAGTAATTTGTATTGCCAAGACGTGAGGTCCTGTCAATTGGTAGTCGCACATAAAGCACACATTCTGTATGTATAGGTATGCCAGTGTTGTTTTTTTTCCAAACCTATCTTATCAAATTGAATTTTTTCGATTTCGAATTGGTATACATTTTGACAGAAGGACGACGAGTATTGCAAGTGCATCATAACAGCACATTTCACTCGGGGGAGCTGTAAAATAAATTTAATGGTGAACGTGACTTGTCGACATCTCTGACAGGATGTATGAGTTTACTGGGAGGATTGGATTTATATTGGTTTGTTTTGTTAGGTTAAATATGTGTTGTTCTAGATCCTTAATATGTTTTATTTTGGCGGATCGTTATATGGGCATTTTTTGGACTTAAGTGCAAAAATTGGCATATGGAGTACCAGGTTTTAGAAGGTGCTTCTTCCATTTCTGAAATCAGATCTAGGCTATCATTTACCGCTACTGAGATAATTATCTTTTTGTGATTACAATCGTAGGGTCCCGAGATGATCCTTGCAGATTTTAATTGATACTGCCCTTGAATTGTTGTAGATTTTACATTGGTGAAATACATCTTCTGGAAGTTCGTTGCATTGTTTTCTTGTTCTGTAACAAAATTTGATTTTGGTATTGCGTTGTTTCTGACGTTGTTAAATGGACACTGGACAGTGTGTCTATGATTTGAAATTGCGCGCTTTGTCTGTCATTGAAATGCAACAGGACTAGGAATGATTTCTCTATGTTTCTCCGAACATTTGCCGTTTTAATATATGGTACTAAAGAGACAGTTCTTCAAATTTCGTTGAACCAAAGGTGGCCCCTTTGAAGTAAGGCGGATAACCGTCTTTAAGGCGGATCTGTGTATTCTTGAGGGCAGAGTTCCATACATGATTGAGGACCTGGTCGTACTTGGGCTAAATAAAAGATGATGGTTTGGTGTATAATATCTCCTTGCTATGAAAACTTGACTTAGTTTGGCTGCTGTTGGTTTGGCAATAGAGGTTGTATGTTATCTGTTATCTGACCCAATTGTTATGCATAGCAGATGCTTGAATTATACTGATTTGAGGTCTGTATTTTCCATCTCTATTGGCAAACCTTTGGTCTTGTTCTTTTACCTCTGTATAATTTTTGTAGATCTTTGTTTTTGTAGTAGATTTGTTCACGTCTCTCCAAGTGTGCAGCAAAAACGGTAATAGACGGATCATTTGAGTTAGTCGCTATTAGACAACTATCCTTAGCAAAACTAAAAAATCGATTATTACCTGTTCTGAAAAGAGTATTAATGGACAGCATAGAGTGGTTGAGAGAATTAATCGTTGAGGTACCCCAGGGTTTATAGACAAACTTTCTGAGAAAATTCCAAACACCACTACGCACAAAGACCTGTCTTCAAAAAAGGTTCCATCCAGCTAAACAGTATTTGAAGAAGTCCGTTTGCTCTCCACTTTTTTTAAGTATAAAAGTTAAGGTATAGGTATAGTTTCTTAAAGTACCAAACTATTTGGGATATCTGTTATTTATGGTCGTAATTCCACTTCAACCACAGAACGTATGTGCACTGTCGTTGGTGGCACTGCTTGTTCCAAGTTTAAATTGTATTACCTTCCAAAGTCGTTGAATTTCCTGAAAAAAATCAAACGGATAAGTCGAACTTGTGTTTTGAGTTATAGCTAGCAATTCATCAGTCAGGGAATGACGATTGGCTGGAATTAATGCAAAGGACTTCAGTCATTCACTAAATTGTCTGTGAGCCTTCAGGACATGCCAGTAGATTTTTTGGTAATCTTTCGTTTCCGTCATTCTTTGTGGATTTTATTGTTGTTTGAAGATATTTCACTAATTGATGTAAACTAATCTTTTTTCTCCAGTTAAATAATCATGAATTGATAATTAACATGTTTTTAAAAATGTGCTCAAGACAAAATTTACTTTTTTGATTATATTCCCTTACAAATTTTTGTGTAGATTGATAATTCTGTCAGTATATAAATTAATGGATTTGTCTGTCTGATTGTGCATGTGGCATAAAGGATTTCAGGAAGTTTTTTATATTCCAATGTGTATTTCTATGCATAAATGTGCCATTTGTGAGCAAAATTGTGCAGTTTTGTGGAAAAAATCGATTTGACAAAAACTTTATGAATGATAATGATCATTTTTAATTTTTTTTTGTGTGGAGAATGCGCGATTGTGTACCCTGTGGAAAAAGCCACCGTAGGGCTTATTTCCTTTTCGAAATGGTAATAAGCCCCGCCACAAAAATGGATTAACACCAGCGGTTATTAGTGCCATTTGAAAAAAGCATTGGAAAAAATAAAAATAAACATCGTACACAATTGAAATCTAACAGTGTGCTCAAGCAGGGAAGTTGCATGAGGGCACCACCCAACAAACAATTTCGCTTTGACAAAGCACTATCGAAGCTATTTAACTCCCAGCAATATTACGTGTATGAAGTCTTATGGAAAAACATTTTGCCTCAATTTTAGGAATCTTCATATCTACTTCTATAAAACTTCTTTAAATACTTCTTAAAAGCATTACAGGCAAAACTTTGTTTACTGTTAAAGGCTTTATAGAAGCAAATAATAGGCTTCGCAAAAAGTCTTTCCGAAAATATTTGCAAGCTTTCTCAAAGTTGAAAAATAACCAAATTTTTTCAGTATTAGGTATCATTTTTAATTATTAAAACTCAATTCGTTATTATTAAAATATGAAATTCAATGCAATTAATTACATAAAAGCTCTTATATAACTGGGATTCAAACTTGCGTTCTCTCGCATGGTAGTCCAACACCCTATCCACTATGCTGTGCTCTGGAACATGAAAAAATAGTAACTAAAACTAAATACTTAAATGGTGTGGACTAACTCTCCGATAGGTTCCCGATCTCTTAACCATATCATTTTTAAGCCTTCATTTAGAAGCTCTCTACTTTATTTGCTTCGTTAAGAAATATCTTAACGTATGTATAAGTACACAGATCTCCAGAAGCTTAAAAATAAAATTACAGAGGTTATATCATCATAACTTCAGTTATGCTTGTAAATTTTCCCACATTATGTCTTAAACAGGATTCTACCCAAACAATCGAATGCAAAAATCATCAACATGCGCTCACAAGTGCTATATAAAGCCTACAGAAATAATTGCTTGTGGAAATTAAATTTTATTGCATTATAGAGAAATAATTGTTAGTTGGGCATGCCCATACTCCATATTAAAGCTTTGCATACATCCAATTTTACATCCATCCCAAATCCAATAGTTGTCCCAAGGGTTCGGGGTCGCTTCGGTTTTGGTTCCGCCATCGCGCAAAAAAAAACACTAGCCCCCCACTGGCAATGATCTGCCAAATCACAAGCCTTTCAGGTTCGGGGTCGCTTCAGTTTTGGTTCCGCCATCGTGCAAGGAAAAAAAACTAGTCCGTAGCTTGTTGCGCCAAAAATTTGTATTTTTTGTGGTAGGTACATTTGTATAGGAATAGATACTCGTATTTTGCATAATTTGTTTCTTAACATCAAAGGCACATTTAGCCAATATCAAAGAATGCAAATCAAACACGTGTCTTATCCGAATTTCCTCATAGCAAAAATTGAATAAACAAAAATCCTTTTCCAGTCAACTCACGTGCACATCGTTATATACCTAGTTTTGTTTTTATTTCTCATAAAATTTTTAGCCACATAATATGAATCCCAAAAATCTCACTCATTCTTTGCAATCGAGAAGGATCAATCAGAAATTCCTTACATGTAAAAAAAAATGTTCCCGTTTTGTAAAGAAACAACATAAAAGCGAACGTATACAAAATCTATAAATCCTCTTATGATAAAATAACCTCAAAAGCATACTGTTATCCTAAGGTCTTTACCGGAAAGGATATCCTCCCGTTGACGTACTAACAACTTACAAAGCATCCAAGTAGCATCTTCTCCAGTCAATTGGACCAAAATTAAATTTCTTATTTTCCTTTTATTTTTGTTCTCCTTGATCCTTCACAGAAAAAGGGCACCGGTCCAAAGAAAGTTGTTATCATTTTCAATCCACCCTCTCCAACCGAAAAACAGTGGTTGTCCACTTAATGTTGCTGAATCACCCGTCTTCCCCATTTGACCCCAATCAAGTTACCGACATTATGAAAACCGTTTAACTAACCCTTTCTCAAGTGCAGGGAAACCAAAAAAGACGGTCCACTATCCAGGCATCCTTTTATTTTATGTTCTCAAAAAAAAAAGAGAAAATCAATTCCTGCAATCGCTTTACATTCATGAATGAACGCTCCCAATCCGTTTAAAAAGCATAAAGGACTCTATAGCAAACACTAAAAGGCAAGAGTTTGGAAAAAAAATCACCCTCTTTCGAAAAAAAGTCATCATCATATTTTTTTTCTAAAACGATGCAAAACTCTGTAGGTACAAAGGTTTCAATTTTTCTTTGTACTCTCGAGAAAGGAATCTATCACAATCATCCTGTTCCATATATCTGTTCCCAAAGGAGCAAAGGCGCAGACAGAGCATTCTTGTATTTTTCTCTCCTTATTTTTCCCCATCGTGCATGGGCTTTGTTTTGGGTCGGTGGTCCTAATACAATGTGCGTGTATACATAGACGCGTTCTACAAATAGACAAATGGGAGAGTACATTTTGATGAGCTTTGTTCGTGAAAGTACGAAGAATGGGGTGAAATAGATCATGGCAATAATCATGCTCCCAAAGGATATCAGTCACAATAGCTCGGTAGTGGCACGAGACAAGCATAGAAGTAGAGATAACCTGTCAGCGTGCCATGTACACTTTACTCAAAATATTCACAAAAGTGGGGAATAGTAAAAAAAAAAAACTAGAACAACAACTCTGTGAAAACTGAGGAGACACGACCAGGATCTGAATACTATGAATTTATAATAGCAATGACAACGACGAGGTCTCATTATTTTGCGCAATACAAACCGGTGCGATGCAGGAAGCCAACAGTAGTTGTAGTATAACATCAGCATCATCGACAGCAGCCGCAATGGCGGTGTTCGTAGTCTGTCGGTATAGATAGTATCTACACTATCCGGCTGTCAGTCCCATGACAACATTGCAGGGAACATGAAAAACACGATCATAAAAGATGTTATTTTTCATGTAATGACTTTCATCGCAACATCCTGCTACAAAGGACATACAAATACAGGAGAGAGCAAGCGACGCGCTAAAATAAAATATGTACCACATACCGACATACACATACCACATACAATGGGGGCGCAATAAACCGAAACTGTTTTCCCTTTCATTGTTGCGCGACTTCAGCAGATACTAGGTGTGGGTGGTTTTGTGGGGGGAGTGGGCAACGAAATAACGGAAATAAGTGAAAACGGGCATCGAGAGAAAATTAAATTTCATTTTTCACCATTTACAGATCGTTTATTTATTTTTATGTTTTTTTTCTCATTTTTTTCGCATTTTCATTGTCTTCGTGGTTGTTGTTTTATCCCTTTAGCCCTTGGCCATGTGGCTGTGGGTCGTGACAAGGGGTTGTAAGCTTACACCGATATTGTGGGTTTCACTTAAATGCTCATTAACTTACACAGAACGCTTGGGTAGCCATTTATCTGTGATTTACTTGTCAGCATAAGAACGAAAAAAAAGAAAAAAAAATGTAAACTGAAAATAACTTTTGACAGAAAATAGGAAAATTTACGTACGTGGGGAGGTATGTTGATCCTGGTTTCGATAATGTCCTTTTTTTCATCGAATGTGTCGCAAATAAATTACTGCAAGGGTATGTTAATAAACCGGATAGATTATCGAGTCTGAAAACGGTAAGTGGGGGAATAGGCGTGGGATTTGGATTGAGGTCAAAATACAAAGTGAGCACCGCTACCGATTTCTGCTAATGTAGTTTTTTAGCTTACGGACGATAACGGACGATTAAGTTGCGATGAAATTGGCAGATGCCCTTGCAACGAAAATCTAGATGGGTATATTTCTTAGAAATATGAGAGTGTAATACCACATGCAAATGATACCAAGATATTCCTCATAAAATAAATATGTATCTGTTTATGAATCTTGAAGTTAAGCAGAATGAACATGTGAAAAATAGAGTAGAATATCTTAATATTTGATACTTCATCCATCTTTGATTGAAAATGAAAATCCTATTATATAACCAAATCTTGAAACCAGTTTGGATATACAATTATCCTTCGGAAAATAGTGAATGCCAAATAATATGGTTGCTAATGAGATTACATGAAACTAAGAATTTTCACCTAGCTGAAGCGTACCACTACGAATTCCAGCCTTTACATGAATGACCAATGCGGATATCCAACAAACAAAAAAGGTATTCGCGTAAAGAGTATCCCCTAACCTCTGGATTCAAACCATACCACCAGCATCGAATGTCGTATATCAATTGATATGCTAGGTTTCTCACGCCCACCAGCAAGAAACCCTTGATTTGGTGAGGATTATCGACAGATGCTCGCAGCAAGGAACGAGGCCTACAAGGCTAAGCTGCAGGTGAGGACGAGAGCTGCAATTGAGCTCGATAGGCAAAAAAGATGGAAAAAATACCGGCTTTTCAGAAAGAAAAAAAGAGCAAGAAAAGCGCTCGATCGAGGATAAAGAAAGGTGACACTCCAGAAACGATGTGCGCAATTTTCACCACAGTATAAAATGTCAAAGCCAGAGTCACAAGGCTCGACGAGAATCCCATCGAAATGGACAAGGAAATACCTAGTTCAGACACACTCAATAAATATGGAAGAACCACTTCTGCAGACTGTTTACATCGATGACGTACAATATCCAATGTCAGGCAGAACTAACCATTCAATATTTGCGACGATAGCGAAAACTTTCATCCACCCGACCTAAGTGAAGTGAGGATAGCAATTTCTAAATTTAAGCTTAACAAGGCTGCCGAAATGATGGTCTGACAGCCGAGCTTTATAAAGCCGATGGGAAGGATTTATTAAGTAACATCCACCAACTCACAAGCAAAATTTGGTCGGATGAATGTATGCCTGAAGAATAGAACCTTGGAAACGGTTGCCCTAAACATAAAAAATGTGATATGTAAGCCCCTAAAACCGTTTAGCAGAAACCTGGTCGGCCCGTATCAGTGTGGATTTAGGCCAGGAAAATCCACAACTGATCAAGATCTCACACTTCAACAGATCTCCGAAAAAAACCAAGAAGTCTAATCGATACGCACTCCATATTTATCGATTTCATAGCCGCAAACGAAAGCATTTATGGAGACAAACAGAGCCATGTCTTGTTTGGGATATACCACCCAAACTAGTCCCTTCCATGGAGAACTTTCGCTGCACCATCACGGTTCGAAAATCACCTTACCGACACCGTCGACACGAGAACGTTATAGGAAAGGCGATGCAGTGTCATGTGAATTCTTTAATCTGATTCTTGAGAATTGCATTGATGGGCTAAGGAGACGAAGAGTGAAACAAGATCTATACGAGCTGTACAGCCACATGCCCCTAGTCAAAAAAGTCCGGATGGGACGTTTAATGTGAATAATACATGTAAAACGAGTTGACATCAATAGTCTGGTTGGCACAGTCTTCGATTTAATGGACGAGTTTGGGAAATATAAAAAAAATTAGACGTGGCTCTATATCGTGGCTAGGTTTTGAACAAACCCTAGGAATGACCCTACATATCTGCTGGGTTTCTATCACTCATTGATCAAAAATTAAAGACCAAAACCTACGTTTTTTTCACTGCTCCACCTCTTGCAAAAGTCTGAAAAACATCCAAGAGTTTTAAAGTTTTGTAAGAAGCTTCTTAAATTTGACGTTCGGAATTGGCTTAAGCAGGAGGTCCCATTTATTGTGTCAAAAATAAAACTTCCTGACAGATATTTAATAAAAAGTCAATGCCAGGGTAACA
The DNA here is from genome assembly GCA_949824845.1 of Rhingia rostrata. Lineage (NCBI taxonomy): Eukaryota > Metazoa > Arthropoda > Insecta > Diptera > Syrphidae > Rhingia > Rhingia rostrata. Next base: position 24,176,521 of record OX463757.1, read on the forward strand.
AAGCCCAAACTGAAGCCTGCCGAGGTAAACAATGAGTGGTCGTAGTTATTTCACGAAGTATACTGAGAATTTGGAGAAAAAAGTGTGCAAACTGTAAAACTTTGATGATAGAATAAAGAAATCATTGTACCACTTAAGAAGAATGGTGTTGTGATCGGTAGAAATCCACTCAAATACTATGATGCTCGCGTGTCGTTAGCGTGGTATTTCCTGACACGTAGGTAGTACATCCGTATACCATTGTATTGATACCACCAGTATTGCAAAGGTATTACCCCTGAATAGCAACAAGAACCTGTTCCAAACATTTATTTTTAATACACCCAAAAAAATGTTGACAAATATTCGACATCGAAATTCTTCTTACAGAAAAGTTACAAATGTCCCTTTTCGCAAGTCAAACATCAACACACCATACCATGCACCAATCACATCACCCATACTGAAGACCGCCAAGACAAGGTAAAAGAATTGACTTTCATTCATCAAGCTAGTTCATCATAGAAAATACCTCATTTCCGAAAGTAAGAGAATTTTTCACAACTAATTCTTTACCCACCTTCTTATCATGCGATCGACCTTTTGCGACATTTGAATACCAAAAAAAAAATCCTTGACAGAACAAATAAAATGAAATAAGCATACAAAATACAAGGAGCCTTACAAGCACTTCTAATTTATGTGCATCCGAAATCTCAACTTGCACCCTATCCATGAATGTGTCGGTCTGCGATCCACCCTCTCCACCCACAGCCCTCACAGGTTCTCGTTCGTTACAAATCTTTCCTTGAATTTCATTCCGAATCTTTCCTAGAAAGAACATCAAAGGCCGAAGGCTCTTTTTTACCTACCCAAATGCACCACTCCCTCTCTATAAAATCCTGCAACCAGCAGTAACGTAACGCATTTGAATCAGTTTGCCTGACACAAAATCCAAGAAGAAGAGTGGGGGAGTTGGACGACTACACAAAAAATAAAGGAACTGCAAAAATTATTTGCATAGAATCAAAGGTAACCTCAGTTCCACACTCACTGTGTGTATGTGTGTGTGTTTGTGTAAATGACTTTAGAAATCCCCTTTCAAGATGCAAATGGAATGCCAGAATGATTACATTCATACGTGAGGACCTCTTTTAACTCAAGGTGTAAACACAGAGCGATTAATCTCTACCGCACCATCACCGTCACCGTTTTGGAAAATAATGATAGCTTTCCAATGCTATGTGGGTAGAGGGTATATCCACTCTGATGCCTAGAGACCTACGTATGACGATAAACGCATTCATCGTTACCCTGTGTCAACGTCAACGGTACACAGCTGACGATGAAAACTGCCATAAAGCTGACAATCAACATGTCTCGCATCTCAATAGCTCGGGAGAGGACATTTTTATTCAGCGTTCACTGCAAGCATGGGCTTACCAGTTACCACCCAAACAACTTGGTATTTGAAAAAAAAAACGAAGACGACTTAAAATCGTAGACATCATTCTGCTGCAATCCAGGTTTTCTTTTGCCGTTTATCTGCTTTCTGGGCGTGGAAAATATGCAGCAGGATGGCGATGGTACAAAAGGAGTTGGAAATTATGAAAAGGAAACGACTATGATGATGACTAAAGTAAAAGCAATTTCACTTTATGCCATAGGAACCTACTGCATTTGAGTTTACTCACACATACACAAACTCTTGCCAGAGTCAGGGATAATGATGTGAAGTACCCTACAATGCGCGTTCTTCTTCAAAAGAGAACGGCTCATAATGTCCTGCAAAAGGAATGCAAATGATGTTGATAGCCACAAAGCACCAGCTACAGGAGAAAAAAAACTTAAACGTCCCTAAATGCAACAAAGAAGAAAGTGAGTCCTTTCAGAGATAATTATACGATGCAAATATTTTTTTTCCTCTTGCCTCTTTTATTTAATCTTTAAATGTCCTTCTCTGTTGACCCGGCCACTCAAATCGCCGGTACTTCTCCGGTATTTGAATTTGCATTTTTTGTACAAAAAGGACGTCCTTTTTCGTGTTCTCTGGAATGGTTTCCATGAACGTTACACTTACACAAAAAAAAAAATTGGGAAACGTGGCTTGACCAGATTATATGTCTCAACACCAAATTGAAAGGACAACATACAACACGATGATAAAACGCATTTTAATGCTCCTCCTCACCTCCATAGAGTGTGTCTATGTTTTTGCGAATGTTTTGGGGTAAATCTGGGTCAAATTGCTTAGTTCTTCCAGTACGTGAAGCAGAAAATGTCCTTTGAAAGTATTTTGCCTCGAAATTGCTCCAACACACAATGAGATTGAGAGAGAATCGAGGGCACAACACTGCGGTTGGTCCTTGTACACTGCACACATCAGGTTTTCTGGACCATAGAGGAAATGTGATTTCAGCGGTGTTTCGGACAAAGGACATTCGCCAAAACGATTGCGCCTTATACGACATATAGAACTGTGAAATTATAGCATCCTGCAGCCAAGCATCCAAGCACTTGTGACGATGATGAAGACTAGTGGCTTGTTTGGGGCACAAAGTGTTTTCACTTTGTCCCTATAACATATACATAAGTTTACCTAGGTACAGACAGTTAGTGCTGCAGATTGACAGGTTTTGACGAGGCTGACGTTTATGTGCATCTATCTATTAAATTATAAATGCTTTCCAGGCTATTGGTAAGAGGTTTTGAGATACTTGACGGTGTCATGTGGTTCGAGAGTTTTACGATGCAGTTAGTGAGTGTATTCGATGTGATTGATTGGTAATTGGTGGTAATTAGTATTCAGGGGGTTTCGTGTGTTTATAACTGGAAGCGCAAAGTGGACTTATATTGGAGAGCTTTTATGATGGAGTACCTGTCATTAATTGATACATCACGTTTTGGTGCAAGTGGGCAATTGAGTGCAGCAAATTGGTTAGGTTGGGTTAGAGTGGCTGCTAGCTCACCTAGACCAAATCTTTGGTCCAATGCGATACAAAGTGGATCTTGTGCATTCTCCTTCTTACCTGAAAGAAAAACAATGAAAACGGAGGAAATTTCTCACTTCCGTGTCTAATCAAATCGCAGAGGTTAAACAAAAAAATTGAGCTCCAAGATGATGCTTCCTCTTGTTTGATAGTCCGGAATGTTACAGGGAGCGTGGCTTAACTATCAGCGTGGCTACCTATCAGCAAAAGGTATAGAACTACAGAGCATCAACGCTAAAAATTTTGTAGCCGTTTCAGACGTGGGCGGTAAGTGCGAAGGGGAAATTTCGTAGATCGTATACGCCGTCGGCAAGGCTGTTGTTTGATGCTGGGGTAGCAATATGAACACTGTGGTATCAATATCAGTACCCCACACAGAAAATATTCGTTGTATGAGATGCGTACTCTATGTAGTTCTATACTCTTTGCTATCAGGTAGTGGCAAGTGATGACACATATGGTGGCGCTAATGTATGGTTTAGCAAGCGAGATCAGTCCTTTGGATCTTCTTAAATCCAGCTAAAGCCAAATTTGTTTGGTTGATTTGACACGTAGTTAAGATTACATCTGAAATTGATTTGCTATAAGGATGCTGCAATAGTGATCATGTAGCGATAGGAATACCTAGTGCACCTGCGACGGGTATTACTGGTAGTTTGACTCAATGTCTATCGATTTCATCCGCCTTACAGTTTACTGGAATGTCACTATGCTCAGGCAGTCAGTATAGCTACATGTTCAACTGTTCTGTCATCTTTTGAAGAGATGAGCGTCAATTTACTGTTGTCTTTGAATTTGTTGAGATGGATTTTATGGATTCGATGGCCACTTGGCTGTTCGATAAAATGCTATTGTCCTTGGCAGATATATTCTCTTTCAGCCAAGAGAAGGAATCATTGATCGAATATAGAATATCATGGTGTGGCAAGAATTTTCCTTCGTCATTCCAGATAGACTGACGATTGATCTGTATAGCTTGTATACAAGATTGCTTGAAATCGATGAATCGATAATGGGTATCGGATTGGACTTCTTGGGTGTTTTTCTATCCAAAATTCAATTTTTTATTCAATGCGCTGAAAGGATCGATAGTCAGATGGATTAAGTATTTCGGAATATTTTTTTGCTTACCTGCAAACTTACTATCAAACTAAGAGGACCACTCTGCAATTTTCGCATTCTTTTTGGGGAGAGTAGAGTAGCTATTTGTTGCACTTTTGATTTAAGGATACTTAAGCTACCTCTTGAAATATGATAGCTTATTCGTTGTATGCTTTCAGTTCGATAACTGCATAAAAAGAGTTATTATCCCTATAAGGATCCATCGGTGTGTAACGTCCTCAACGGCTTGATTTATTCACCAAGAAACATACGGAATTGGAAATTTGAAATGAATTCTTTTTTTTTTGATTAGAGATTCTGGTATCAATGTTAAGCAAATGTCTTTCCCAAGGAAGAAGAATCGAAGTGCAGGGGTATCCTGGTGTTTCTAAAGGAGTACATCCGTGAGCCGAAATTAGGGCAAGAATATTGCTTCTTTAAGATATTCAGTTTTTCTTGTTTTGGTTTTCCTTGGATAAGGTTTCTTTAGAAGCTGTGTAAGGAGGATAAGGAATATCAGTTTGGACTTTGCTCATTTAATTTACCGTCCTTTTCTGTCCTTGCATGTTCATTGGTTTAAAACCAGTTTCTATTTAGAGCTTCGACTAGTGTTGTCCTTAATGCTCCTGTCGATGTACGGTAGCATTCGTTTAGGGCTATATCGATGGTCTCCAAGTGTTTCTTCGTGGTCCACATATATAAGCTAAGTCCGTACTGGAGTGTGTCTTCGACCAGAGTTTTTGTTATTTTAAGGGCGGTTTCCAAATGTGGCCCTTTTCGGCGAGAACATATCATTTTAAGAACATTGTTTCAATGCTAAGGCGTAAACCCGGCGAACTTCGTCTCGCCCTAAGCTACTCATATAAGGTCTTTGTTCATGGATTCAGAACAGGAATAAATCCCATTTCCACGGCCAATTAAAAAAAACGTCGATTTTGGTCAAACAAAAGGGAATTTTGATAAAGTATCTAGCCTAGATATTCATATAAAGTCTTTAGCCACGCCCATGTTTAGTTGATGTTTTATTAAAGGATGGAATGTGATAGGGTATTCAACGATTTGCATAGCCATCTGATATGTCTTTTTTTTTCTTTGCAAAACAGTCTTTGCCATTATAATTAGAACCCAGAAAACAAATGTCGATTACATTGCGATTCGGTAACCAAATTTTAAATCAACTTATTGTCAGACAGAATATTTATAGCAAAATTTAGGTTTATCGGTACTTCAACTCAAGTAAAAGTCAATCCAGTTGCCAGTCTGTTTAATCTGCAGAGAACAATTTTCCTAAAGATATGCACCTCCTTCCAAAAGATACATCCAAAGTCTCAAAAAGAATCCTAAATTTCGGAAAAAAAACTTCTTAAGCTTTAACAAACTCCTTCTAGCTAAAATCAAATATTCAAACCAATCATCCCTTATTTACGCAATATCCTTGAAATTGTATTTCACATCCTTAAATGCATACATCACAACACAGATGAAAAATCCATTCGACACTGTCCGTTTGCTTATTTCCCACATCACTTAGGGCAAAACAAAATAAGAAGAGAAAAGGGAAAAGCGAAAAAAGCCGAATAAAACAAAAATTGAGCAAAATCCCATTTGGCCCAACACACTATTCACACGATTCCCCCGCAGATGCCCCATACACACAAGGACCTCACCATGTGTAGATGAGAAACGAATTGCTAGTATATTGCAAATGATACACTTAGAAACTCCCTTTTAGGTATTCTATTAGGGAAATCTCTCCTGGAAATCTCCATGCCGATCTGAAATGATAAATTTTCCCTTGGCAGTCGTTTTGTACACTATCTGCCGCACTCCCCTGCGCGCACGGCTGTGTGAGATTGTTCGTTGGCGTGTGTATAGCACCTGCTCGAGGACCAATATGCACGAATAAATCATGCAGTGAATATCCCTTTTTTCACTTTGGAGTTTTTTTCTTCTTCTGGTTGTTGAAAGGATTCACGTAGTGCCCGGTATATGTGGAGGTGGCAGCTAAAATAAAGATACACAAAAATTCATACGATTTTCACTTTGGATTCTTCCCATCTCTCAGATAGATACGTCCTCTTCATTCGATTTAGCATGGATTTGAATAAAATTATCCTTGCCCGAGCAGATTAATAACTCGAAGCAGAAAGGCACCCCACATTTGGCAGGACTAAAGTATGAAGGAATAAATTGTTTTTTTTTTTTTTGGTTGGTAGAGAAGAAAAGATCCCCTGCGCCTTTTGTTGGTAATGTGCACCTAATAGCATTGCTGACAGGAAAAAAAAGGAGCACGAACCATTGAATGAAAATAAACGAGGAATTATTATCCTTTGCGCAGTTCGAAAGAAGAGGAACAATTGTCTGTGGGTGTGTGTGGTGGTACATCTTCTGTTTCGTAACGTAAAGATTGCACAATAAATACTGCCCCTGTCCATGAACTATGCGACAGAGTTCCAGCTTACTTGAGGGAAAAGAATATCAGTACCAACGGTGTGGCTACCAGTGTGACCAGGGTATTTATTTTTTTAAAACAATTCATATTCTTTTAACGAATATAATACTCTTGGAAAAGTTTGATAAAATCATACTAATTGGAGTAGTATGTGTGATTTTCGAGATAACCCCTTAAAGAAAACAGCTAGTCATTCTTATTTACAAATGCAAGATTCAATACATTTCTGATTCTGTCTTAAAATTGCATATATTTAGCAGCGAAATAGGTGTCTTAGGCTTTTTTTTGGTAAAGACGGTGAACTGAAATCCCAATCCATTATAAAAGGTGAAGAAAGCTGCAGTTAGTCGTAGTCTTACAAAAAAGCCATAATTATAAGTTAGAGAATGAAACGTCGCACTTATTACTGGATGACTGGAACTACGTATTGGTTGAGTTGAAATCCCCTTACTGGTATGAGGACTCAGCGGTTGTTAGTGCGATGAACAGACGTGAAGAAGGCTAGGATTGTATCTCTGCCATACCATGACCAAAGTATTTCTCACTGACAGTCCTATCGACAGTGCATAGTGGATAACTGAACAAAACACTCACCGCGGCACTAACCATTAATCATTTTGTTCCATTTACTACCTCTCGATTTGTTGACATTTCTATGAACTTATCCGAAAACGAACCATGAAGTGGGTTCGTGAAGTGGTTTCATTCTAGAATATATTAAGCCATTTTCTATCTCCCTGATTTCGTCTTGGTTGTTAGGGAATGTTCCGTTTACATACCATAAGCATTTTATTGGACAGACAAGGCATTACCAAATTGTCGTGTCAAAAATGCACGAAGGATAGTTAGGGACAACTTTTTAATCAATCCAAAATGGGCATCCCCGAAAAGCGCCAATTTGCTTTCGCCGCCGTTTGGAATTAGGTGTTCGTTGATTTTTAGAATAAATTTGTAGTTCGTCTGAGAAATTTCTTTTGATAAGCCGTTTAGTAGTAACTTGATTGGAACCTTTCAGTGTGCTTATATACCAAAGTCCATAACTTATAAAATCCTACCGAACTCTGCAGATTGTGCAAAAAAAACTTGAAAAGACCAAATCATAATCAATACCACTAAAGCCGCATACGACCACATAACTTAAGAGGAACATATCTTGTTTTGCTCTATCACCTAAACCCACCCGTCTCTACAAGGTGACGATGGAAAATTTTCCCTGCTCCGTCAACATTCGAAATAAAAAATGGATTTAGGCAAGCTTATGGCGTTATCTTGTGATCTTGAGAGAATTCTGCTAAATACCCCAGGTCGCAGCCTTCAAGCATGTATTAAGGCATGGATATCTTAACCATGCCTTAATGTTATGTGATTTCAGAAATATTTTTCTTCAGGTAATAAATACCCGAGCTTACAACTACTTTTAACATTTAGTATCTAGTAGTAAATTTTTTGGCGCAACATTATGGTTAGTATCCAGGGCCTAGCTTTCTCACAGCCATTCATTTGTCCGTATGTATTATTTTCACAATGGCGGGACATTCTGTTTTATGCCAACTCCGAACGTCGAATTTGGAATAAGCTTTTCTTGACTATTAATACTACGCAGATGATTTGTCAGATCATCATATTCATTGTTGCGCATCATTACAAAAAAAAAAAACGAAGTATATAAAAGGTATAATTAAAAAATTTAGGGAGACTGGAACAATCATTGATCTTATACATCCTGTCACAAGTTGCTCAATCAAAACATCGAAGCATATCGAAAGTATTGCTGACAATCCAGGAACATCGATTCGACACCTCAGCCAAGAATTGAGCGTTTCGAGAAGCTCTCTACAGCGAATTCTCACCAAAGACTTAAAATTTCATGCTTAAAAAATTCAATTCGCTCAATAACTAGGTACTACTGACCTTGCAGCACGAAGATAACAACAAATGGATACTGATTTTATAACAAATCATCTTCCATGATAAAACTCATTTTCATCTTGATGGGTTCGGTATCGTCCAAATTGTAGAATTAGGGGTTCAGAAAATTCAGGAATTTCGTGGGAAACAAATGCATCTACAATACGTGTTAGGTGCGGATTTTAGGCTGGAAGCATTTTTGCACCATTCTTTTTCTAAAATGCTGCTGGTCAGGCTATAACAATTATCGTGACATGATAACCCAAATGTTAGTATCTAATTTACAAGATATGGATGTGGCAGGTCAAACAATGCCTGCAAAGAGGAAATCGGGAGTGGAATTTATAAAATTCAGCCACATTTATACGAAACAGTCATAGAAATTTTCAGCAATAAATTCCCAACAAAGTAGCGGCCAATAATCCGATGTGCTATTCCATTGTGCAGTGAAATAACCCACACGGAAACAAGCCCCAAATAAAAATAAATAAGCCCTGCCACGTCGGTGTTATTGCCACTTGCTATTGGAATTCATTTAAAGTTTGGCGTATGCAAAAATTGAATGTGAGTGGGGGACAACCCCCACAAGCAAAAGGCAGGGGTTATTTCACTGCACCCTATTCCAAACAAAATCTTTATTTGTATGCTCTATGAATCAAACAAATATTATAATAAAATTAAACATTTTAATTAAAAATCTGCATATATGTTAATTACGATTTGCGAAAATATGGATCACCCTTTATTAGAATTCTTAGAAGTAGAGACTTATTCCTTCTGTCAAAAAATGTAAAAGTGTTATTTTACTTTTTAGGTGTTTAACTAAAAGCATTGATCAGATCGCAACAGATTTTGCAAGGTGCGAATCTAGATCTGCAATGCATAAGACTAACACCCGATTTTGATCAGAATCACCCATTCATACATATTTAGTTATTCTACATCTGATATTCCCGTAATAAAGAAATTCGAATGTTTCATTGAAAAAACAATTTCGAAATACCAGTGCAAGACTTTTCAATCTCATTAAAAATCGACAATTGCAAAACGCCTGTATAGTACATCATTTAAACCTACTCTGGTCACCCTGTTCCACTATCCTCTCGTCGACGAAGAAGCATTGTGTTCTATACTCCTTTTTTGTGTAATCTTTTTGAGGAAAGACAATTATTTTCGCACAGACGGTAGGGAAATTTCTACACCTGTCAGCGAAATCCTGAAATTTTTCTTAGCCTTCCTCTGCCAATTTCCGTTTCCTTTTTCCCTGCACAAGAATAAATAAAACCAGTTCTTTCGTTTCGTGTTTGTGCCTCTAGGTTTTGTTTTGCAGATTTAGTTGGATTTGTTCCTTGCGAAATCAGTGCTCCCTGTGTTAATTCCCTGTGTTTTTTTTTTTTACTTTTATTTGCTTTAAAATGTCCTTGGCATCTTATCCTGTCCTATTTGTTCGTTTTTTGTTCGTGTTGAATTTATATTTTCTTTGTGTTTGCAATGTTGTTTTAAGGAACTGCTTTAACAAGGACACATGGTGGACACGTGAACACAAGGACACTATGTAATCCCAACTATTTCTCACTCTAGTAAACTCTTTTGAAGGGAACAATGTCACAGATGCATGTCGCTTGGCACATGTTAACCTCGCAAAATTCGCAAACAGCAGAGAGAAAGAAGAATCTATTGCATCCTGAGTCCTGACCATGTTTGCCTTGTTGTGTGGTGCTTGTCGTGGGGAGGGTCAGCAAATACTATTCTGCCGCCTGAGACCGCCTTATTCTGTGGGAAGTTATTTCAATTTCCGTTGGTCTTTTTTTCTGTCGTTGTATTTGTTTGCGTGGGCCTCATTGTCGAACTCTGAAAGCAGAAAATTTATCGGACACTGCGTAGCTGTGGGGTTTGAGAGTTGTATGATAGATGGCCTTGAACCAAGACCAGACTTGGGTACTTTTTTTTTTTTTTTGTAGATTTTGAATAATTTTAAGTGACGCTTTTTCATAATTTGATTTGGGGAATTTATTCGTGGTGGTGTTGGTGCTATGATGAAGGTTACCAATGCTGGTGATAACTTTTTAATGAGTCTGGTTGTATGCCAAATTTGTGTGTCACTGGAGGAGGTGCCTAGCGCCTAGTCTAATTGGAAATCATTTCCATTGTCATACTCCTCTTTGTGATCAATTTTTTAGCAAAATCATGCGGTGATGAGAAAACTCCTCGAAGCAATCAAAGGAAACCATCGAATTCCCCCATCGTATTGTTATTAGTTAATTAAACTTGTTCTTCAATTTCGCACTTGTGTTGGGGTGTGGATATTTTCCCAGAATCATCTTATTGATGGTGAAGCCCTAATTCAAGTGAGTGCACATAGAAGGAGGTGGATACACTTTTGAAATAGCTATATCTGAGAGACGAAAAGAGAAAGAGATTGATACATGTGTGTATCTATGTGTGTGTGTGTGTGTGTCAAGGTTTCATCTAAATTAATTGCCTGGTAGTGAAGAAGTTTTTCCATTTTCTGCATGGTGGCCTTTTTTCATTTACTTTGCACCTCGGTTTTCCCGAGCTGGACTGTGGAATTGTGTGTGCCAATGGCGACGCAAAGATACTTTCATCCTTAACGTATGTACGCTTTCTGCGAGCGTATGCATGAAATGTGAAAGTTGCATGATTGTGAAGTGTAGAAGAGAATTTGTAAGAATACGAGGCAAGCATTGTAATTAAATTTGTTTCGTCTCAGTATCCATGAATAAGAAATGGGAATTTTCACTAACAAAACTCGTTTATCGAATGGATACTAGGACATGTGCATACGTGTGCAGGTGGAAGAATAAACTTTTTTGGTGCATTGTAATTTATTTACTTGGATGGGGGTTTCCTTTGAAATAGAGAAAAGACCAGGTTGTGGCATAGCGAGTTGTAGATAGGTTGATATAGCCTGCAGATTTCATTCGTTTCTCATAAGCAAGGATTGTAGATTGCGAATAGAACTGTTGTTATGGTTACTGATTGTTGTTTAAGGATCAAGTTGTGTACCAATGCAATAGCAACCAGAGAAAAGTTTGAGATTCTGGTTTTGCGATAGGAATATTAACCAGGCTATTATTTCTCAACATTTTTAAGATAAACAAAGGCTTTTTACAGGAGTTTTTAACATTTAATTGTCTCGTTGTAAATGATAGCCTACATTATCCCGTACTTTGACTTCGCTAGCTTAATTCGATTGAAAAAAAAACTCTCGTAGAAAGAAACTTGAACTCGGGAGCGACCATTAAGACGCTAACATGTCTGAAAGTCGATCACTCACTTGGAATTTTGATTAATATGCTATTAAACAGCAGCATTATTAACACAAATTGGGTGGTACTTCAGGCAGAAGTAGAGGCACCTCACAAGGTGGAGTCCTATCCCCTCTTCTCTGGAACTAAGTGATAAACGAGCTTTTGCTCATCCAGAGCAGAGTGATCTCAGGTGATTGCTCACGCGGATGACGTTGCCATCGCAGTCTGAAGAAAATACTTGCATATACTCAAGGAACTACTCCATAACACACTACACTAACTTTCCAAATGGGCAGTCAGTTGTGGTTTCGGTGTGCACCCCAACAAGACTAAACTGGTCCTGTTCACTAGGAAATACAAAATTCCTCACATTGACTCCCGTCACTAAACAGAATCGGACTAACCTTCTCAGAAAACCAACATTCCAGGGACTTATTTTGGATAGCAAACCGAACATAATAGAAAAAGTAAAGAAATCGACAGTCGCACTTTATTCTTGCAAGAAATCCATAGGAACGAAATGTGGAATTCAACCTTGTATCGATTATAATAGCGATACTTCTCTCGGGAGTATTAGTATGGTGAACAGCGCTAGAGATAGCTATAAACATAGTCTTCGGAGTGTAACGAACCTGTAGAAGATGACTCGATCCATTTTAATTTCTGATCATTACAGCGTGTTCGAGGCGGAATTAATGGCGATCAAAGAAGAAAAATCGTACTCGACACGGGTGCACTTGGTAAGCGATAGGAATACCAAGTGCACCCGTGTCGGGTAAGACTGCAAAAGCTAACTAGCAAATCAAATCTCAGAATGAGTTTTGTGACGACCTCGTGTTAACTAACCAAACAAATTTGGCCCAAGGTATATCCGATTGATTAATCTCGTTTTCTAGTCCATACATTAGCGCCACCATAGGTGTCATTACTGTACACTGCCTAATAAATAGTCTCGCAGAAAGGCTAGGGCTTCATTCGAATGACTTCTACAGGAGCTGCATGGACGAAGAGAAAGAAGAAATAAAAAATCTCAGTAACTTTTCGTGGCTATCAGACAAGAGGAAGCTTCATCTTGGAGCTCACATGTACCATACGTTAAGGTATTTCGGTAGAGCTATGCAAAAAATTAAACCGAAGCATAACATGTATAGAGCTTACGAATAAAGGCTTACAAAAGCTATGACTACTGTGTATCTTTGGCGATGAACCTTGCAAAAGTTCCAGGTTCGATTCCCAGCTGAAGCAAAACAAACATTTTTTTTATAATTTTTTTTAATTCGAAAAATATTTAATGATTTTATTCTCAGTAAATTTAAATTTTAGTCAACAGCATCAAAGAAAAAGACCTCATAATCTGGTCCTAACAGATACACAAGTTAACTGGACTAGGGACCAAATTTACATTAAGTGACATGAATATAACCATGAATATCTGAATATTTACAGTTTGGAGATACGTCAGTATTTATCTCAGTGCCCCATCTGCTCGGAGAGCGGAATCGCTGAAACCAAGTAACCTCTATGTTATGTGGCTGAAAGTTTTGTTCACGAGAATTTGTCAAAGTTCATGTGCTGCACTTAACTCACCTCAAATGACGATCAACTTGAGATACTATTCCAACATTAATCCGAGAAGGTTGACTATATTAGAATTTACCATCCATCAGCCATACTTATCATCCTAACTAACAACTAACTGGGATAATCGAGAGTTGTTACCCTGGATATTTACAATTCTTCCTTTATCAGAGCTTTGCTGGTAAACAATAACATGAGGATGGAAATCTTTCTTTAAGAAAGATCTTGGAATGTAGTGATTTTCTCAGATAGATTCTCTTTAAACTCTGGGGTACCCCAAGGAACAATTCGCACACCCACTCTATATGTACTGCACATTAATGTCCTTTTGAGTACAACATCTCATGTTTACTTTTGCAGATGATAGAATACTTACTATGGCTGCACACAATGCACACCACCAGAGATGCGAAAAAATCGGCGATATTAACAAAGAGCTACAAACGATTATACAATGGCGAACAATTAGTTCAATTCAATACAAGAAAGTCCATAGTTGTGCAAGTCAAAATGGACCTACATCTGCTAAGCATCAAAATAGGGTCAGATGTATCAAAGTAATAACATCTTATCTCTATGGCAGTGTCCAAACTTAGTTAACTCTTCAGAGCTAAGAGATATTTTATACGAGCCAATCTTGTACTTCTCTATAAATGCCAGGTAGGAACAGGTCTTGAACACAGTTCTCATGTTTGGAGTTCGGCTCCGAAACATTCACTGAACCTAATATTTTCTATCCATTCCACATTCCGCCTTATAGACGATTCTACCCTTAAGGGCCGCCTAGAATACGTATCTGAAGCAGGAGCTTGAATCTGAGTCAGAAAAATAAAAAGTATGCAACCCGTAAGCGCTTACACAATGGCTATCTGAATCTCTAGCTTAAAGTTAAATGGAGGGCAACCTTTGGCACAGAGAAGACTTGTCGTTGATCTGTCTCTTTATTTCAGATTACATATTATATTAGCCGATTTTCGGAGGAGCCCAAAAATATACTCAATGTATTTCAACGACCGACAAAACACGTAGTTTCAGCTCGCAGACACAATTTTCATCTAAGAACAACACCAACAACGCAATACATTGTGTTACACAACAAGCAACCAATGGCATGAAATTCCAGAAGGCGTATATCCACTAATATATAATCTACTACAATTCAAAAGCAGAGCCAGTGTGTTCTTGGAGCATTATTGGTTCGCCTCACCTGAGAAAAAATTAAAAGAATTAGGAAAACGAGTCATTTTAATAAAACTGGAAGGTATCGACTGACTCTAAGCTTCTAAAGTGATAATGTAAAATCATGAAAGAACAAACGTATGGAATCGCGGGGGCTACCTTGTTCGGAAACCCGTATCTACCCCAAGCCCGAGTTTTTTTAATTTTCATAATAAGAATGTCTTCCTCTTGTACGAGAAAGTTAAAAAGGATATTTAAAGCGAATTTACAGAAATACACCAAATTTGTATATTTGTTTTCAATACTCCGAGGGAAACGAAGAACTCACAGTACTTGGATCGCAAAAAAACCAATTGAACCGATTCACTAAAAAAGAAAGGTTCAGGGTCAAGCGCCAGCTAACATGATAAAACATATTCATAATTGCCACGCCCATAAAAAAATTCTAACGCTTGCAAATCTATTCCGAAAAATGTTATCGTCATCCTGTACACCTTCCGAATAGTTTTTGAGATCGAATGGCCCAAAGGTTTCCCAACAAAACTACTTTATATGAGAAAGCTGCAATATAATTTTATTTCATAAGAACCCATCATTTCCAGTCTCGTTATATCCAATTCAACCACACAGCAATAAAACGAGTGAAAAAGCAATCAGCAAATTGTTGCTCCGCATTGCCCCCGAGTGTATATAAATAATGATTTCAAAATTCCAATTAGAATATCATCTTCAAGGATTCCAATACACGTGGTTGCTTGCTGAAATGTTTCAATATTTCATGATCTGCAAAGAGATAAAACTTCCCTTCGCATAGCGATTTAATTAAAACAACCGACACCAATTAATTACAAATAACAATTGATGACTTTTACGCTCCTGCAGACGCCACCACAATCCTCCCCAAGTGATACACAAACCCTGCTCCTTATCGATTCCACTTATCGAAGACAATTTCGTTTGGTTTCATCTCCACCCGGACTGTGTAAATACATCTCTTAAGATATCAACCTCAATTTCGTTTCGATTTATTGAATTTACTTTTCAAAAATACCTAGCCCCCCCTTGGTATGGTCTCGGTGAATCTTTTACGCGCGTCCATAAACCTTCAAATGATTGCCAAAAAAGAAAAAAATTAAAAAAAAACTCCTCTCCCCGTTGAGAACTTCAAAATTTCTATCCAGTACCAGAGCAGATAAACTTAGATACAAGTAGATGCCAGGAATTCTCATAACGGCAGATAAGGCACGAAGCCACTTTAACTCGCTGTAGAAGTGCAAAATGGCGGTGGGTATAAAATGTTTGGTGGCCAAGTTAAATTTTGTTGGCCCTGTTATCGAACGGCTTCTGCTGTTGAAGTATACGAGTGGGGGGTTAAAGTGTTTTTTTTTCTCTTAGACCGCTAGCATTATTATAACACCTTGACGTTGTAGAGTCCTTGCAAGAAATTCGCAGCGCATTCTGAAAGATTTATAGTTTTGGTGGAAAGTTTCTCATCTGCGTTCATATACGAGTACAAGAAAATCACTTGAAATCAGGGTGCAAACACGGATCCTGCAACCGGTACGGAACTGTGCCTAACTTTGTTAGCATCTCGAGTGGGAAGGAGTAAATTCATTTTCAGGCAAGGATGAGGTTGAGGTAAACGTATTTATGCAATTGGATGAATCTGATGCGTCATTGCGGAAACTATGTCGCGAAAATCCGTTTTCGACGTGAATCGTTCTCTCTCATCTCTTAAGGGTGGCAATTTAAAACCATTATTGTCGAGATGAAGCACCAGACGGACCGGAGTGTGTACTTTCGTGAAATGGGCTCTTCGTGAAGAGATTATTAGTAGTTGATGTTGTTTTGATACTTTAGCGGCCACCAAATTGAATGCAGAATGCAGACATAATTTTATAGAGCAGAAAGTCTGGAGGAGGAGAGGCATGAGAAGTGGTCGTGTTTTTGACAGTCTGGGCTGTGATTGTGGTGGATTTTGAGCTATGTGTCTTGAGTAATATGGAGCGGCATAATAACTGATTGAATTTTTGTTTTTATTTTCAGTCAGTACGTGCCTAAGATGGAGTCGACCTTTATTTGGATTATATGGTATTTAATATAAGTGGAGACTTCAAGAACTTTAATGGTCTTCAATGAAATCCCTTTTTAAGTGGTATATGTTTGAATACTTATGCCATAATTTTGAATGTTATTGAACTGCTTACAGTTGCTTGAGTTTGAGAGAAAGGAATTCTACGTCGTTTAACATTTCATGACCTTAATAACGAAGTAGCATTTGGCTGAGATTATTAAATCTGTGATGGAGTACTGAATTTCATTATGCGCGAGTTATTACTCATTTTAGTACTTTTATAAGAGTTATATTAAAAAAATACATAGCATTAGATTTATGTCTCTTTAACGTTAGTGGGACTAGCGAGACACGCATATGATTTATATGTCAGAGTAATGCAAAAGTACCCACATTTAATAAATTACGGTTTGGAAGAAAGGTTACCTAATCCTTTCTTCAAACCCATATATTCTGTATACGCCGTACATATTCTCTTGAAATACAGTTTGAAATAGCTTCCTGCAGCGATATTGGATACGCTTATGTAATTGCTTACACGTTGCGAGGATAAGTGCAACCGTATATAACCGTGTTTTTATAACCCTGTATAGAATTTAAGGGGATGGTTAAAAACTGTAAAGTAAATTTGTTACCCACTTCGATGACGCCACTGTTCCCACATATGCACAAATACAAACTATTGGCGCAAAGGGCTCGTTAGAACTCAGGGGCTTGCT
Source organism: Rhingia rostrata (assembly GCA_949824845.1). Classification (NCBI taxonomy): domain Eukaryota; kingdom Metazoa; phylum Arthropoda; class Insecta; order Diptera; family Syrphidae; genus Rhingia; species Rhingia rostrata. The sequence continues at coordinate 24,193,773 of OX463757.1, forward strand.
TTTTCGTTACAACCAGTCATGTGAGCGTATGTACTTCTTACACGATGGCGGGACCTCCTGTTGTATACCAAAGCTGAACGGCTGAGTTGAGATAAGTTTTTGTTTACAATTATTACAGCTCGGCTCATTTGTTAGATCATTGCGATATGCGCAATGACATGATGAAAAAAGCTTATTTTCCGATCTGTTTTGTAAATTACAAATTGTCAACCAAGGAACTAAAAAGTATTTTGATCACAAATTACTAACTTTTGGAACCAAATTAAAGGCTACATTATAACTCACCGAAAAATATCGCGCTTAGATAAAAATATTACTGACTAGCAACCTGGGTCGACTTCGCCAGCGTATAATTTGCTTTGTACAATTTGAGAGAAAACATATTTGTAATAATATACTATGAATTTCTGTAGTCTTTATCGGGCTCCCGACCCTTCCCGAGTAGATGGAAAGCTGCATTTGTCCAGTATGGCCCTAAAAAAGGCGAACCTTCGTTCTAAGGTCATAGAAAAGCTGATACACCTTCAGCCTATGAAATATCTTGAATCCGAAATCTCCTCAATGGCCTACAATACGATTTGATGTGATGACATATCTCACAAAAAAGTGGAACCAATGGCCTACAAAACGATTTTCATGGAAACAAGTCCACTGGTGATGTGATGACATATCTCACAAAAAAATGGAACTAATCTATCAACCTCTTGTGTACATCTTCAAATCCAAACCATTCCTTTGCTTATGTTATCGAGTTAACTCCAGTTAACCCCAGTTAGTAATTTTTCAGTAAATATAAATCCAGAGTTAACTTCGAGTTAACCCAGCAAGTTTGGTGAGTTAAAACCGGGACTAAATGATCACATGGTTTTTACAGATGATAAAATACCAAACAAACAATTATTTTCAACTCCATTTGTGTGGACAATTTATCAACTTTTTAGAAACTAAATACATGTATGATTTATTAAAATTCAGATCCCACTGTTTGACGAAGAAAAAAACTTTTAAGATCGCGACAAAAGCCATTTTCATTTTTTTTATCGAAAATGAACCAAACAGCTGATAACTGTGAGCTGTTGCATATGCATATTCTATACATTTCGATAACTTTTTGACAGCAATAACGATATATCATAAGTGCCACCAAATTAAATCACCGCATTCGAAATCAAATACAATCGCGCACTGAAAAACTGCTTCATGAGTTAACTCTGGATGAAATTTATTCCGGGGCTAGCTAACTCTGGGTCAACTCAGAGTTAACTCAGCACTGAAAAACCAGGCCTTAGAAAATCGGAAATCGGAAAGAAACAATATCGGAAAATTTTTTTTGCTTCTCTTGTTAGAAAGTAGTACGAACAACAGTCGACAAAATTTTAAAGAACAATTTTACCAAGCTTATAGATATTTATGGACCAGAGTAAAAGTAAAAGTATGAAAAAGTTTTTAATATTGTTCCCTTGTTTTGCGTTTGGCCCCTGGAACCCCCTGCTTGGCTTTACTGTTGGATTTGGGTTGCGTACGATTTGATGTATGCAAAGAAATATGCCCTGCAAGCAAAAGGCATTAACAGCCGCAGAACTAATCTCCATTTGAAAAAGGCTTTAAGCGCGGCAGGGGTTATTTCCTTTTTTTGGTAATTCATCCTTGCGAGGGTTATTGCTCTGCACCCATCCAATGATATGCAATCTGCCTTTTAGAAGATTTGTCTCTTACTTAAAAACTGCAAACTTTGGCTCAGAGAAGACTTGCGTGAGAACTTTTTATTTTATAAAAATAATAATATAACGGCAGATGATCCCTATACATGTTTCATTTCAACGACCTACAAGGCACACCGGCCGTTGAAGCTTTAAAGCATACATTCTTTCAAACAACAACTTTGTACCAAAACTCCTTTTGTTACAGAGCAAGCAAACGATTGAACGAACTTTCAGATGACGCATTTCCATCAACAGCAATTCATGACCAGAGTCAATGAATATCTGCAAGGGCCATCCCAGGACATTCCTTGAGCTTTAAAAGTTCGCCTCACCTAAGAAGCATAAAAAATGTTTTTTTCAAACTACAACAAGGACATGGTTTGTGTGAAGTGAAGAAACCTTAATACTGTGTAATTATTAGTATTGCTGACATGTGCTCTATGCATGTAGCTATAACGATTCATCTTGCTTCAGTAATCGCTCATTAGATACTGCAAGGAGCTCGTCGAAACAGCAGTTGTTAGTGATGTCAATTTTTTCCACTGTCAGATCTGGAGAACATCGATGGCTTAAGTTGAATTTGCATTAAATGCGGAGTGTCTCTGTAGCTTAAACAATTTTGTAGAAACATAAGACCTCATTTCTATCTGAGAAGCTCAAATAAACAAGCGTTCATCGGTTCTAACAGTATTGACAAACTTTTATAAAGTCAACGAAAGAATTTGCTTTCCATGTACCTTGAGATCAAAGCATTGGAAATTCCTAGAGGGATAAAGAAAATTAAGACTTTACCATGTGCTGTTAGGAAGGATTTTGAAAAAAAAACAATATTACATTGTTTATATACATTCATGAATGAATGTTTGATGCATGAAAATGATTACATGTGGAAAATGCTTAGCTTAGTTCTACTTTTCGTTTAAGGGGTAGACTTATGATGGCATCATTAAAATGTTGTATAATAGAGAGGAAGCCCTATGGAATGTTTTGATAAATAAAATTCATAATCATATTCGTTATGAGCCGTAAATACCTTAATTACTTGCTGGTTTTTGTTCTTATTTTAAAAGTATTTTTAACTCTGGTTGCGCTATGTTTGGAACAACTAATCCAATTAAAAACATCAAAACTGAAATATTTCGATGCCATTGTTTGATTTGATCCTTTATGAAATGTTAATTTTCAATAAAGAATAAAAGTTCATAACAAACACCAGAGTTACCAGAAGTGGTATTTTTTGGAGTACCAGACCACATGAATGGGAAATGGTCCCCTGGGGGCATCAGTGATTCCAATGAAAACAATAAAACTAATCAAATTGCGAGAGGACTACTAACGAACGTTAGTTATGATGTTATTACGTTATTATGATTTATTTTATGAAGCACATCATAATGGGAACAAACATTTAAACAAATAGCAAGAAAATCGCGCGATCGATGATATAGAGAAGTGCTATGGAAGTGGATATAGAAGAATCATTTCTACAGACTGTTAAACGGGGTTGACGAACAACAGGTCGAACCATTCAATATTGGCGACAATATTCTTACTCAAGCTAAACCATGCTCACGGAAATGACGGCCTTCTTGTCGAGCTATTTAGGGCCAGCGCAGATGATTTAGTAAGTAAAATTCACCAACTTAAAAATTTGGGCAGATGTAAGAACGCCTGAAGAATGAAACCGAAGCATCCACAAAAAAGAAGACCCTCTGAACTGTGCAAACTACAACCTCAAACTCCACCATACCTTTATAAGCCTCTTTGTGATGGATGCTATCGTATGCGGCCTTGAAGTAGATGATAAGGTGTGTTATAACTCGAAATTCAGTTGTCTTTTCCAGGACTTACCTTCCAGGACCATTTGGTCTACGGTTGAACTCGTAAGAACTATTAAAGATTGAGTCATTGGCGCCTTCTAAAATCCCAGTTAGGATCGACATCGTGAATAACCTAAATGAGCTGCGTCGACATATTGGACATCAGATCACTTAGGAATCTCTAAGGTCTTTCAGGCCCCGGATGAACCTAAAAGCCTAATGCTGCAATCAATCCCGTAGTGGATGCTGAAGGCCTTGTGTCCTAGTGGTATCTTATTAATTAGGTTGGGGGTTGTGCCGCCAAGATCCTACGTGCCCAAATATGTTAACTCCTGAAACCGCTTACCAACAACCTGATCGTCCCTTATCAGGGTAGTTTTAGGCCATCGATTTTAAAGCCGCATACGACTGCATTCATAGAGATGAACTGTACAGAGCCATGTCTAGAATTGGTATACCGACAAACTTGTCCGTCCGTCTATGCAGGATAACGATGGAAATCGCGCTGCTCCATCAGTGTCGGAAACGAACTCACCGACACATTTGATAACAAAAAAAGGATTTAGTCAAGGCGATGCGTTATCATGTGACTTATGGAATCTTTTTCTTGAGATTATTGTTCAAAACTCCTGAGCCAACACCAGAGTTACAATCTTCCATAAATCAGTGCAACTACTGCCATACGCTGACGATATTGACATAATTGGCAGGCTTCGACGTGATGTCATAGGCACGGTCGCTAGTATAGAAAAAAAAACGGCAAAAATAGGCTTAGCAGTAAATGAAAGTAAGAATAAGTATGTGATCTCAACACGAAAGGACACACGACGTCGATTAATATAACAGAACCTCACCGTTCACAGATTTGACTTTAAGTTAGTACTGGCTCCGCTGTTAACTCTGACAAGAATATCCTCTCAGAGTTGAAAAGAAGACTAACAACCTCCTGCCAACCGTTGTTTTTTTTTGTTTGGCAGTCCGTCGCGCTACTGAGCCCGCGCTAACGTCTTGCCGATAACACCAAATCAACATCACACATCACATAGGAGTCATAGGAATGACGGACTCTTAAGTTTCGCCAGAACATCGGCAAAATATCCTGGTCAACCCAGTCCTGCTCCACGGTGCTGAAGCATGGACAGTATTAAAATTGGTCGAAGAAATCCTTGCCCGTTTTGAGACGTGACGTTGACGTGGTAGATTCAACTAATAACTAAATAATCTGTACAGCGTTATTCCACTAGTCAAAAAAACTCCGCATATGTCGTTTAAGATGGCTAGGACATGTAGAGCGAATAAATATGTACCAAGACGAAGACCTCGCCTTATGTTATGTGGCGCGCAAAAATGGAAACCGACCCCAATTAACTTGTAGTGCGCAACTAGAAGCAGTTAGCTAAGGTCAGGTAGGACCGAACTGTAGCGCCACTTAAGTGAGCTCAGAGTATATATACCTTTCTTTGAGAATCCAGAAACCCAAAAGATAAAATACGTCTACCAGAACTCGACGAACACGACGCTTAAGTACTTGGCAATTTCTTCATAGCATACAGTATATAGGCCGGTGGAAAGTAATTTGAACTGTTATTTTGTAGTGGAATTCGGAGCAGAACAAACTCATGCATGCTTTAAAAATAAGGCTATGGCGACCGCTAAGAAAATATAATACAAGACTCTGATCATTCCAGTCCTGCTCTACGGCGGTGAAGCATTACCCCATGTCAAAAGTGGAAAAGGAAACAAATGGTCGTTTTGAGAAAAAAATATTTTGCAAACGCTACCGAAGATTTGGTAGCGTTTGCATTAACGAACTATGGAGACGAAGATTTAACAAGGTACTACATGAGCTGTAATGCCACATACACCTAGTCAAAAAAAACTCTGCTAGATTCCCAGCTAGATGACGGCCGCAGTAGAGGCAGACCTCACGTAAAGTTGGACATAAAAGTCGAAACTGTATTTTAGATTGGAGACTCTTTGTATACCCTATCCCATGGGTGTATTTTAGTTTTGATACTTGTTTATTGAAATACAGAAACAGTTTCGCTAGATATACCTCAAAGTATATGGATTGATTCAGAATCGCTAGATGAATCGGTTTAGCCATATCTGTCTTTAGTCACTGGTTTTGCCGCCTTAAATTTCCGTGCTCCTTTCCCGTGCTGTTCGATCAAGTGTAACAATTTTCAAAATCAACCCATAGCCACGCGCAGTTTTTTTTTGTCAAACAGTTAAGAATTTTGAAAAAGTTTGTTAATGAGATATTTAGCCAATATTAATATCTATAATCCGTTCTAATTAACTTTTTGCCACTCCCACTTCTTTGGGGAGTTTTTGTAAGAATCGGTTTTCGGTAAAATTTAAAGCAGAACTTTCGATGTCAAAACATTAAAAAAGTTTTCATCCATACGTCATTTTAACCAATGCCCACTTTTGTTGGGCGTTTTCTGCAAAACCATTTTTATTTCCTACCCCAGGGCAAATGCAAAGAAAAACAATTTTTTCTGTCGAACCACGATCACTTTTTGGGTATCTTTAATTTCAAAATGTAATGGGTCGGAAAACGATTCTCAAAGCGGGATATTTATTTGTATCCATTATTATTTCGCCAAACTCTTAATTAAATAAAATGTCCCTCCTAAAAATTAAAAAAATAAAAAATATCAAAAAAAACTTAAATGATTCGTAAACCATTTAAACACGACGCTATGCAATTTAATTCACGAACATACTTTTTTTCTCTTTTGATTGCACATTTATCGTCATATAACAATTGAACAACTAGCATGAATAACATGCAAGTTACAAAAAAAAAATGTTTAACACCGTTCGTGTATTTCATGCATGTTACAATTTTCCATAGAAATTTTCCCCTTTGTTTTTAAACAGAACTCCCTCCATAATTGATTCAAAGTATATGTATATACTCCTGGAGCAAAAATAACTGCTTTTGAGAGTTATACTGCCACATGAACGTCACACTAAAAATAGGAAACAGGAAACAAAAATTAAAAAAAAAAAAAAATTTACACGCGATACAACATCTATTGAAAAGGGCGCATTCATTCCAATTTGAGTTTAACTACATTTGCCGGAGATGTTTTCTAAATGAAATTATTATAGAAAACATGATTTAATTTGTACAAGGTGGAAATTTGGAATTGAAAACAAAAAACAAATGATGGTAAATGGTTTTCTAAATTTAATTTCAAATGGGATCATAATTGTATTAAACTTTAGCCTACTGTCCATGCCAAATAATAGTTTTATTAACTCAATTTAAAACAAATATTAACAAAAAACGATTGTGCCAATATATGATTATTTGTGACAAAATAATTTGGTTGCATTAAATTTTTAAAATTAATCAGCTAGTTATCGAATATATTTTCTAATTAAAATATGTTTAAGAAAATCATTTATGATACAAACATTTTGCTTTGTACAAAAAAAACAGTTGACCTCATGGCTACATGTTTTTCTGAGAATAATGAAGGAATACAGGGGACTGCCACCCTGTTGTCGTGATGGCGGCTGGCATCAGGGCCAAAATAAGCTAATCGGTTGTGGAGATCATAGATCGTTTAATCTCTAACGCACTGCCAAACGACGAGGTTGAGAAGGACGACATAAAATATTATATAGGTAAAACCATACAGATGACGCTCAGCATACAAAAAAAAGTTCTATGGCGTGTTTTACTGGTACAGCCCGCCATATAATTGGTTCTCGTTTCTCATGTGTGCACGTGCAAGCCGCCGGATGGCCCGTACCATAAAGCTTGTGAGCAAAAGTTTCTGTTTTTTGTTCTCAATGTGTCATCTATGAGGCTTTATAATCTTTGACGACATCGATCATGCGCCTGGACTTCAGCCGAACCTTCCAAAGTGGATGAAATAATCTAAATAGCCAGCAGCATCCGCTCTCTTCCGACGCACATTTGGCAAGTGGTCCAGGTGGACCAGGTGTTTTGATTTCATCATAGTCAACAAAAAGGATGACCTGGTTGCCTAAGCGATTAATCCTCACCCCACAGGTACGACTATATGCGCCTTCGAACATGGTGCAGGTGTGAGCTGTCCATCTCTAGAAAATGAATCTGATTCATTAAAACCTATCACTAGAAGATGAATCAGTTTAATCAAAACCACGTAAACTGACAACAAAACTCTGTCTATCAACAGCAAGGACGTCATGTCGATGGAGACAGTTACTTAATACTACTACTACACTTAATAGTGATTCCATTGATCACTTAATAGTGCTTCTCTGATGGAGTATGACCTTTTGTCCTCCGCGGACTCAGGGGACAAGGACACCACAGCAAACTTGATAAACTTGTTGACAAACTAACAACCGCCTTCAACGAATACCTGAAATACCTGAACTTAAAATAAGAATTACTCTTGTCAACCGGCGTTTCTATATAAGACCATGATCATCCCAGTCCTGCTCTCTAGGTCGAATGCATTGGACGTTTAAGATGACTAGGACATGTTGAATGAATTCTTCGATTCCCAGCCAGAAGTCGGACGCAGTAGAGGAACCCCTCGCCTTAAGCGGCGTGCACAAGTGGAAACCGACCTCAACTAACTTGGAGTGAGCAACTCGAGGCTGTTACCTAAGGACCGGGCTAATTGGAGAGACATGATGGTTCAGGCCCAGGTTCATTCCAGACTGTAGCGCCACTTCAGTAAGTATATTTCCTTGTTCATCTCAACAGAATTCTGTTCGAGCCTTGTATCCTTGGCTTTGACTTTATTGACTTTGTTAAAACTTGCGATTATCATTCCTGGAATGGCGCCTCTGTATATCGTCGATCAAGCGCTTTTCTTGGTCGTTTTTCTTTTTTCTGAAAATCCGGTGTTCTTCCCTTCTTCTCTGCCTAAAGAGCTTAAAAGCAGCTCTCGTCTTCACCTGCAGCATAGCCTTGTAGGCCTCGTTTTTGGCTGCGAGCATCTGTCGTCATGATCTAATGGATTGTTGGCATCTTTGACATTGTTCTTCGACATTCGATGCTGGTGGTATGGTGTTAATCGAGAGGTTTAGGTATACGCGTTGCGCGAAGGTCTTGGCGGACATTTAATTGTTCCACAGTATTTCTGGATTGTGGCGTGTTGGATATCCCCATTATTATCCAGGAGACACGTTTGTCAAAAAAATAAAAGTCTCGACTGCGAAAAATCCTCTCTACCAGCAAAACTCTTACAAGTTGGGAAAGAGATGGCCGACTTCAAGCAAAGAATCCTTATAGCTACTAATGGACATCCATTTCCTTTGTAGCTCCCATTAAGCTTTCAAAGATGTCAATAAAACTAATAAATTGGTCTGTTATTTCTACAGTGTGATCACAAAAAGCCGATTCTATACTCGGAACGAGAACCAAACATACCGTATATATGATATAGACCATCATTATACGCCGAAAGAACTTTATTTCGAAGAAAGGCATGGAATCGTGCAATGTATGTATATATGATTTAATGATTTTTACATTCAAATTTTTTTTATATAAATTAATATTTATAAAGCCAGCTTTGAATTAGTATGGCTGGCACAGAGAGATTTTAAATTTGACATGATTTAGCGATAATAAAGATAATAAAACTGTTTAATGATCTTTAACATGTTCACTCAACAAAATGGAATCGTGCAATCCACTTATTATTTATGACAGAAAAACGCAGTGGCGTATCATGCCGCTTGGGGCAGACCCAATATATGCCACACCAAGTAATTTTTGTACATTATTTATGTCAATTTATTTTATTAAATTGCTCTTCAAAATTTTGCCGACTATAGAGAGTAAGGCGAATACTTTCTAGCAAGTAAAGTAAAAATGAAGCCGCAAATTTTAAATATTTTATATTTAAATATTTTTTGCATCGAAAGTTTTTTTTTTCAATTTTCTCAAAATTGTGTAGAAAACATTTTTTTTTACATAGAACGCCCACAAAAGGTGGGTGTGGAAAAAATCCTTATATGGAAGAAATATAGATATTTAGACACTTTAGACAAAAATTTTACCCAGAAACGTTTTTTCCTGAAAACTCGGTGAAGATATTGTAGGAGACTTGATAGGTACGTAGGGTCTGATTTTTGATGAAAACTCGGTGAAGATATTGTAGGAGAGTTGATAGGTACGTAGGGTCTGATTTTTATATTGTGTGTGTGTGTGCAGATGATTATAAAACATGGTAGGTACCCAGAAAGTCTTCTTCACTATCGTCTACGTTAATCATTTTGACATTTACGGAATGACATCGTGTCTCTAGGTATACGTTAGTTATATACGCGTACACGTACACACAATTTCTAGCGCGCATAGAGAAAAAAGTATACAGTGAAGGTGACTTTCTAGGAACGTGTCGTGTAATTTGTAAAAGGGTTTTCAATAAGAGCGCTTTTTTGTAATAAATCAAAAATGGTTATTGATATCAATGAAATTCTTTATTCCTGTGAAAGTACGTTCGATGCCATTATGTATGGAACTCGATTTCTTTTGCATGGCCACCACGGACACGCTTGCAGAAGTCCAGACGCAGAACCCAATTTTCGATGGTTTTCAAGCATAAATCGGCCGATACTGCTACAATTTCACTTTCGATATTCGTACGAAGTTCATCAATCGTCGTTGCCTTGTTGGCATAGACCATAGACTTGACGTAGCCCCACAAGAAATAGTCTAACGACGTCAAATCGTACGACCGAGGCGGCCAAGCGATTGGACCATTTCGTGAGATAACACGTTCTCCAAACTTGGTTTCCAATAAATTGATTGTGGCATTCGCTGTGTGGCTTGTGGCGCCGTCCAGTTGGAACCACATGTCCTCCAAGTCCATATCATCCAATTGGGGCCAAAAATATTCGGTTATCATTGAACGGTAGCGATTTCCATTCACAGTAACGTGCCGGTCTTGGTCATCACGGAAGAAGTACGGCCCAATGACGCCGCTGGCCAATAAACCACACCAAACCGTAATTTTTTCGGGATGTACGGGAGTACGTGTGTATTATTGCCTGACCAATACCGCATATTTTGTTTATTGACGAAGCCATTCAGCCAGAAATGAGCCTCATCGCTGAAGATGATTTTTCAATGAAAATACGAATCATATTCAAGTTGTTGCTCAGCCCAATTCACGAACATACGACGCTTCTGGTGGTCAAGCGGCTTCAGTTCTTGTGTCAATTTAATCTTGTAAGGATGTAGGCCAAGATATTTTCGCTAAATTCGCCACAACGACGTCACAGAGAAGCCCAATGCTTGAGAACGACGTGTGAGAGACACATTTGGGCTTTCTTCAACTGAAGCCTCAGCGGCAGCAATATTCTCGAAACTACGGTCACTTCTTTGTCTCATTAGCACGGGAACATTTTGTACTGTGCCTGTGGATTCCACTAGAAGCTCAATTGTTGATCTGCTAGGACGATTATGACGACAAAAAAATTTGGACGTATCGCTCTTAACTTTGAGGCCACTGACTCCGAATTTCAATTGTAAATTTTAATAATTTCGACTCGTTGTTGGATCGTATATCTTATTATCTGAAATGGAAAACCTTAATGAAGAGAAATGTCAAAAGAGCGGCAAGAAATATGGCGTCGTTTGCTGTCCCTGTCGCTCAACTTTTGTAGCGTCCTGTTGAAAAACCCGATATATGTTGGCTATTTGTCACATAAGAGATATAAAAATTGTGTTCTAGGTACCTAGAAAGTCTTCTACACTATTGTCAACGATAATCAATTTAAAAGTTACGCAATGAGTACCTACGGTTGATTTTGTCGTTGAGTCTTACGAGGAATTTATTATTACTTACTGTGAAGCCGGGTTAATTTTAATCACTCCCAATTGCCGTCCCTAGTGCCACACGGGCATGTGCCCTCCTGGCACCCTCCCCCTTCCTATGCTACTAAAAAAACGAGACGCTACTTTTTCAAAATAACATGCAGAGACATTTTATGAGAAACGAGCTCAGTTTCAAACTTTTTTTCATAACCATTCATGTGTACCTACTTGTGCACTTCTTACACGAAGTCGGGATATCCTGTTTACTGTCGAATCCGAATGGCTGAGTTGAGATAATTATGCTTTGATAGTTGACACTTCTCGAATGATTTGTCAGATCATTACGGAAGGAGGGACAGCGAAAAGTCATTTAGATGCTGCTATGTCTGGAAATGGAACATATATACATTTTGCGTTACAGTTAATTGCTCAATCGCACCACTGATCATGGCTTTCGATATACTTCATTCGTAGTAGATCTAATTCACTTATTTCTTTGTGTGCATCTGCTACATAGCAACTTATTTCTACTTCGTTTGACTCATTATACCCTGTCCCACTAATATACCCCTAATATTAGTTTTGATACATAGTTTGTATCATAGAGAAATAATGAACCTAGATATACCTTAGGGTATATGCCTTCAGAATCGTTAGTCGAATTAATAAATTCATCTCTGTCTGGCCTTTCGTCTGCCCATCACCGAATTTTAAGCATTTATTTTTAGGATAATAAAATTTGGTAGATAAGCACCTTGTCCATGCCTACATTACCAATGTACACATTTTCAAAATCAACCCAATGCAACGTCCACTATTAAGAAAAACGTTATTTTTGGTCAAACGGTTAAGAATATTGAAAAAAGTGTCTAAATAACACATAAGTGTAAGATATTAAGACATTCTCTATACCTATAATTTATCAATATAAAGATTTTCGCCAAATCCACCTTTTGTGGTTATTTTCTGTAAATAATTGGTTTTCGGTACAACTTTTGAAAAATTCGGAAAAAAACGATCGATAAAAGTATTTCAATAACAATACAATGACCGCTACGTAATAGTTATTAACCCACGCTCACTTTTTACTAGCGTTTTTCTATGAAAATGGTCTTAAAATGCTTAGCCATAGAATGGGAATGGATAGAGTACTAAACACTTCCCACGGTGGATTGTAGCCTTCTCATATCAGTAAAATATATGAAAATGAATGCCTATTTCCTCTGTCACGCCTTCACTTAAGAAAAACCTTACCGATTTTATTCATCTAATTTTTTTTTTAAGTTTTCTAATATTTGTAGAAGGTTCTTGCGGAAAGAAAAAATGATATAATTGCGCAGAAAATCGTAATACTGCCATGACAAGCACTTCTCATGAATCGTACTCAAGGAACTGGATAAACGTTCCAATCGAATCGGCAGTGCAGTTCAATTCATTTATTAAAAACAACATCCAGGACTACGAATGTCGGGTCAGGATAGTTTATTGTGTGAAGTCGTTCATTTTTCAAAGATTTATTTTTAACTATCATCTGCTGCAGTTTTTTTTTAAATCTACTTAATTTTTTTGTGCGATTTGCTACACTTTCCTGGTTCAGCGTTGGCAGCCATGACACTGAGTCCTTTAATTTTTTAAATAAGCTACAAAAAAGTTCAGGGCGTTTTTAGTGCAGATAAAATTATAAATTATTCGCGCTTAGAACATTTTTATGTTACAACAAGGTTTAACGATTTTTTTAAATATAGGTAGATAGTCTGAATCACACATAATAAACTTGACAAACTTCCTTTCATTGACAAAATGTGTGCAGTACAGTATCAACTCAAAACCGAAAATGAAAAAATAATCCTTAACATAAAATCAATTTGCAAATTTGTCAAAAGCAATTTGTCAATAATGTCAACACCGAAATCTACGACATCCAAAACTACAAGAGTTATTGTTATGCAAATGCACTATGCAGGTCCCGCATATTTGCACACAAAATACTTTATCGTCTCACTTGTCATATGCACATGGTGTACAGTGCACACAATCCGACACAAGAGTGCACAATTCTAACTGTTATCATCACTCCTGAACGCTTGGATGGAGAGTTGTACAAACAATACACGTTAAGGTACACCTTCTACAATTCAGACTTAACAACGACTTATGAATGGTTTAATAGCCCCTGGCCGACTTCCCTGAAAAGACTCATTGTTTATCCTTTTACACCTGAATATATCTCTACATCCAAGAGGTGAGTGAAGTCCAAACAATGTTTTAACTTTTCATTATTAGGATTTTGGCGTATATGTGTTTCTGTCTTCCTAGTGCCTATTCCCTCTTCTACATCTTGTAACAGAGTTCACCTAAATAGCTAGGGTGAAACACTGTCCTTAGCAAACATTTACACTGTGATAATTGGGGCATCTTATACGGCACACATTTATATAGTATACCCTCTTGTATTTTTTTCCTTTTCCACATCCTTAAACACACACACACATGTATGACAAGTAGGGTCTAACTTCACTTGGGATTATGTTTTCGATGCAAATAAAACAATGACTTTGTCTATTGTCTTTGTAACAAAAAGACTTGCATTTGACTAAGTTGACGAATGTAGGTTACTTGACTTTTATTTGATCTTTCATTGGGAGGGATGCTACTTTGTAGGTCTTAACGGGGGAATAGTATTTTCAGTGGATGGGTTCACATCGAATTTTTCATGAAACTCCTTTTGTAAGGGTTGTACCATCTTAATCCCATGCAACGTGGTATTAAACTTTTTTTTTATGACTCGCATAAAGGCTGTTAAACTCGAGCCGGAAAAAGAGCAGAAGCTCTTTGCGTTATTGTGATTGGGGTCGTTACCTGGATCGTAAAAACATGAAGTTTTAATAGGATTGTTTGACGCGAGCGCACTTTTGGGAGAAAAAATAATTGACGAGGGATAACTTTATGGGATTATTTGGCTGGCGGGTTTCGCGAGGCCCGAATCCACCTGTCATTTTGCAATTTTACCAACACCAGCACGGGGTTTTTGTAAAAAAGTATCACTCAATGGGAATAGGAGCACGGGCGACACTAAAAAATTATGTTATTCATCTTTACTTTTTGGAAAAATTATTAAACATAAACGGCAAATTTTCACGTGCGAGGGATTTGACGAATTGCGATGTTAATTGGGCAAATAAGTTTTTAAATTTTCAGTTGCAAAATAATTGATGGGTAAATAAAGGTACCCAACAGAAAAAACAATTTTTTTTTGGAAAAGCAATTTCAAGAAGGGTGCTTGATATTTAAATCCGCGGTTTCCTGTAATTAAAATTTTTGTCATAAGGAGTTGTTTATCATCGTTCTCAAGCACTCGATTTTATTGAGAATGTCAGTCTAGCCTGTAAAGAAGTAAAAAGCTATGATTCCTTATTTGTTTCATACAAGTGGCGCTACAGTCCGGAATGAACAGGGGAGTCAGCAGCATTCTTATTTTATTAACGCCTAGTACAAGACTTGATTAAACATACTAAATTTATTTATTAGAGAAACGTTAAGGAGGACTGGTAGATAAGGTGGTCTTAAGGGACTTTTACATAGTAAGTTTGCTGCAATGAAATTCAAAAGAAATTAAAATATTCAATAACAATTGGACATGAGCAGTAGTTGTACCAGTAGTTGGTTCGTTGAAAGTTAAGTCTGAAAAATCTCTTGTTTTGAGAGTTGGCGGTAAAGGTTATCATTTGAGCAGGGCATATATCAGGGAATTTTCAAGGTGATTGAATACTCGCAGAGGGTAAGTTCAAACATCTGTGTTATCAATAGGAAAGCCTAAATTTAGTTCCCTGTCACAGATAACACCAAAATCACACACGAGATTCGAGTAACGGTTATCAAATTTTGGTATTACGTCATCAGTGATGGAGCATATTTTCATACGGTAGGGTTTGTCGTGTCGAGTGAACAAATTTTTTCGAGAAAAAACTTAAGATATTTTCGTTTTGTTATTTTAAGTTGTTCTCTTATAAACAAAAATGCACTCTCAATAAAATTAAAGTTTAGTTTGTAAAAATAAATGATTACTAATCGTTTTCGTTAAATGATCTCACAAGTTTGAAGACATAATCCGAAAATCAAAAATTCAAAATCCTGAAAACCTCAAATCATTTATTTTACGTCTCGTGTAGGCTTTGCAAAATCCTATCAAGTTTTGTCGGTATTCAAAAACAAGAAATTGTTCTGCTTAATTTGTCGCCAGACAGGATCTTTTGAGTCTTTGAAATCGATGAATATGTATCGATTGGTATTTCTTCAGCTTCTTTCAACCAAAGTGTGAAGTTTTGACCAGTTTTGGACTTTTTGGTATAAAACCACATTAATAAATTTTTTGTTAGGTAGTGTTTGGCCTTCACTTATTACGGAAGTTATGGTCTTTTAGGTGAGATTGAGGAGACGTACACCTCTGTAGTTGGTACAGGGGATCCAGGTTCCATTCTTAAGGCATTATTCATACCTAATCTGACCATATTTTGCTTATAAGTTGGTAAATGTTTCTAAAACTAGCCCCAATATATTATCATGGACAAAATTAATGAAAAAAACATAAAATATGCAAATCTGTCTTTTGTAAGCACACAATTTTCACAAGCCAGAGGTACCTATCTATTTACTGCTACAAAAGTCAGCACATCAGAAATGTATTATTCCTGTCAGAACTGACGTTATTGGATAATGAAAAATTAAGACCTTTAAATAGTGAACATGCTTTTCTAATGCCCTTAAAAAGAGGTCCAAAAATGATCCCTGAGTTCACCAATAGATATTAACAACAGCGATGTTTGCAGAACTTAGCTCCACAAAGACAACCCTAAAGTGCCTTAGCACCGTAAGCACATACTTGAGCCACTTACACTGTGTGCAGCTTATTGTCATTGTATCCCTTTTGTTCGCATAAAATTCCATTTAAACTCCAAGACGTCATGCGAGATTCTTGAAGAAAAATATATTCCTTTCATAGGGATAACCAAATACAATGGCGGTACTTAACATCGGCTATTTGCTCAAGTCTGCAAACTAAGTTTTCATTTACTTCGCGACAGACAACTGCAACATCTTCTCTTTCCTTTTGCACCACCTACACACAAATCTTACACACATGTCTTCTTAGCTAAACTGTGCCTCATCGCAACCATATTCAACGTCAGTTACAAACTTTCCAACTCTCAGTTAAAGACTATTTGAACATCCCTGTAGTTTAAATTAATGTTCACCATTTCCAACCCATGTTTGCGAAAATTGTAACTGGGGTGCTGGTAATGGAACTTAAGCCTCACACACATGAGGGTGGTGTGGAACTCATACGCATAACTCGTTAGCTTATTATACCGTGTTTGCTGTGGAACTTGTAAGAGATTTCATTTTAATTAGGTATATTTAACCAAGGCCAGATCCTAGGGTCCTTTTCTGACTGACATGCCACCCTCGTATCTTGTAACCAAAACAAAGTCTCGTGAGCACAATATGCTCTTAATCGAAGCAGCATCCTCTAACATGATTCTGACAAGTTTTGGTATTCCGTGTACTTTTTCATGCCATCCAAAGGTTATACGATTCAAGCCTGATGCTGAAGTTGTACCTCGTCATATCATGGAGACCGCCGTATAAATTATCTTCTTATTTTATTATGAAAATGATATGCAAATGACAGCGAGCTAAATAGAGCAAACCAATCAGGCAATTTGCATAATTTATTTGCTTAATGGCTGGATAACTGTTCCCCTCCTAGATGACAGCACACGAACACGTCAACCATCCAGACTTGGAGCTGAGTGTCAATACTAAGAGGAGTTCCTTTTTTTTCTCCCGCAGTAGATATTATCACCCGGATTTGAGGTTTACTCGTTGTGAGTATCTAAGGACACACTAAACGTGTACACATAAAGAAGGCGCCGTCAAACCGTTTAATTAAATTGATTTTACCTTCAGACCTAATTGAATGTCTGTAATCTAAACGGCCAATAAAGCCAAGAATAGTCGAGCTTATAATTATCACGAACAATGCAGTTTGTTGGAATGGCAATTGGAATGGCTACTCGTAAACCTTCCTAGTTTTGTTCACAGTTCTAGGTCGCTGAGGGATTCGAAAAGTTTTCCCATTTTTTTGACAGACTTAAAATTCCCATATAAACTGATTAAGGGTTTTGGAATAAACTTTTCTACCCTGGCTGGTGGCGTGACTATGCGATTATATTCAAATGAACAAAATGCTCAGCATGGCATACGACTGTACTCGTACCGAATGTGTACGATAACGTTAGGACTTACATGTTGGCTTAATTTGAAAGCTGTCGCTGAAAGTTGCTAAACCTCATCCAGGGTTAACTCGTTGCCTTGATGAAAGACTTATGGGCCGATTTATAATATCTCACTTGTGACAGGTAACCTCACTCTCTCTCCTTTCGAGCTCCGCAAGGTCCTATTGTTGCAGTTAAGCAACAAAATGAAAATGATTTTCGACGAGACTGTAGCCTCTGTTAGATTTTGAAATTTCCAGGAAAATTGTGCATTCATTTGTCATGTGGATTAGGTAGCATCACATTTGTTTCATGTTACCATCAAGTTGGCAAGAGACAATGAAAATGTTTCAGTTGAAATAGGGGATTTTCTCATCTGGTTGAGAGGGGTAGATAATAACATCATTTTCTATGCCTTAACAGGAGGAAGGGGTCCGGCGAGTTCTAATAAAGTCCATTAAAATAATTAGTAGAATGCGTATGTATTTGATGAAAGTAGAGTAGAGGCAGGATGTAGTAGGATGTACCACATGTTTTTAATGCCCAGTCATACTTAACGTTAGTACAGATGTAAAGCCAGATAGAAACAAAAACTTTGATACGTAAACTTTTTATAAATACTTAGATGGATTTACTGGAAACATAAAAGGGAACTCTTTAAAGCGGTCACAGTGGTTTAAGGCTATAGCCGAGGCTATCAGCAATTTCAATATACTTTAAGTCTTTAACAGTGCAGCCATTTTTCAGCTTCACAATTTTAAACGAGGTTTTATCAAATTTAACCGTTTAAACTTGTTTTTTTTTTATAATTTATGCGAACTCAAGAGGTTCTATATATGTTTTGGCATAGTGCGGGCTTTAAGGAAATTCGGGATAAGAAGGAAGGAGGTACCGATGCACATTGCCTGTAAGTTTGGTAGAGCATTACACATTACCGTTGTTCAGTTTTTGTACGAATGTTTTTATTTCAGCATTCGTCCGAAAGTAGACTTCAGCTTAAACTGATTTGCATTCATAGCGTAACGTGTAGTCAAGCTGAATTGTTAGATGTTAGGAATGCAACTGGATATTTCATTTGAGAATTGGTTGTTAAAATAGACATAAAACAATACAAGGTACAGGAGATATTTTGACAATGTTCGAGCGAAGCTAAAGAGTTTGCTATTCCAATGTCTCCTATAAATTTTTCGCACGTATTTGAATCATACCTGGGAGGTGCAATATTGTGTTTGGTGCACCCGGCCAGACTTTGGCGTTGAATTCAAGCTTAGGGCATATCAACACTTTATGTATTTTAGCCAAATCAGAAGCTGTGAAATGTTTCTTACATCAATTTACGATAAAATATTCTCTTTGAGATTGTCTTCATATCCTGCTTCAACACTTTCGCGAAATTCCTTACCGTATGACTAAAAATAACGTTTTTCTGAAAAGTGCCGTGACAGTTTGCGGTTTAAAAAAATGTCAATACTTGTTCTGTAGGCACGAGCAAGGAACCCTAATAACAAATTTCATTTTTCTAACTAAAAATATAAAGCCTAAAAATCGATAACGTGCAGATAGACAATGGCAGTGGTCGCGGTGTAGTGGTAACATATTCGCCTTTTGATTGGAAGGTTGTGCATTCAATTCCAGCCAAAATCCATGTAACTTTAACTTAAAAGAAATAAAAGAAAGGTCGGCAGTTACACTTAAAAGTATACACCATCTTGAAAGTACTGCGAATTAAAGGAACACACGAAACAGTGACTCCCCGAAGTAAGTTCGGAAACCAACCATGGATTAAGTCTCCACTACATACAAAATCATTCCTATCACTCTCTTTCTTCCACTTCTCTAACGCTCGTACTGTGTTAAAAAATTTAAAGGGTATAGCCCCTTGAGTGCAAGCAAATTATAAAAAAGATGTATTCAGCCAGCTTTTTCATCAGCTGCTTAGTAGGCATTGTGAAGAGAAATTGATAGATCAAGAAACCAGCCCCGTCTAGTCAACAAAGAGGTAACGCTCACTTGCAGTATTAAACAATTTAGAGCAGCTGTCCAAAGACTGAAGAACAACAAGGCACCTGGTTCTGATGACCCGAATGCACTATATTCAACAAATCCATCCAGCAAATGGGATACGCAGACTACATCGACATCATTGGTCCATTGCCATTGTAGAAGCATTTACGGCAATTTAAGAAGAGACGAAAAGCGTTAGTCTTGTAGTTTTCTAGGACAAGACAAAGTAAATGCTATCAACAAACAAAGTACTATCGTTGCAAGATCTTAGACAAAATGTCACTGTTGATATCAAATTTTGAGGTAATAAAAGAGTTCATCTATCTCGGAGTCAAAATCAACCCGACGAATGGAATCTAAGTGGTCACAATCTGTTGGGTAAGCACTCCCATAGAATCCATAGAATCAAACTAGCTGACTAACACCAACTATGAAGGAAATGTGGCGATCTAGAAGTTGGGGAGGACATGCTTCACCTACTCATTCACTACACCGCCAACAGCATCAGATCGTCCGTTTCTGATGCTGCAATCGTGATCTGTTTGAAGCGGATGGAAACACGCAGACTTTAGTATTACACTAACTATAAAAAAACACTCTTTTTAGGTAGGGCTCACGTAGGCCTATGCGAGTTTGACGACTTACACGAACGTCAACAGCCCATCAAACCTAACCTAACCTAACTGGAGATACGGCGAAGGCTGTCCTTAGGAGACCGATGCTATTTCGGTTTAGCACAGCAGAAAATTCTTGCTCTACCCGACCCTTATCCTACCAGTCCTTCTTTACGGCGCCGCGTGCTGTGCTGGACAGTATGCATGAAAGCGAAGAAAAGAAAAACTCTTCGACAAATTGGTGGCCCTCCATTTGAGGAATAACTTTGAGTTAGTACGAAGTGTGGTCTACATTGGCTTCGTTATTAACACTGCCAACAGCATCTCGTCAGAAGTAAGACATAGAATTACTTTTTTCAACCGCGGCGCTGTTTCTCTGGAGTTAAAATTCAATTCAATAGTAAATAAAAGCAAAGTTTGCTTTTCTAACAAACTCTCTCTGGTATTGAAATGCGAAGCATGGTAACGATACAACATGTGCGTCGTCGGCAACAATTTTTACGTTTTCACCGTCTCAAAAAACCTGTATCCCTTATATTTTAAAGGGCCTCTCAGAATGCATATCTGTAGCTGGTATCTTGTATCGCTGTCAAAAGAGAAATACATTTCTTGCATAAAGTTGCCTTTTATTCAAGACTAATATATCCCATTGGAAGCCAGCTTACTTTTCCATTTCACGACAACTTTAATTTCAATTCCATCCCATTTGTCCAAGTAGTGCAAAAAAGTGGAAACCAACTTCATCGACTAAGTGCACTCAAGTACTTCCAAATGTAAACTCTAACTATTTCAAAATGCCACAAAAAAATACACACTCTCCCAATGTATATATGCAATTTCCATCGAACATCCTTAAAAAAAAAGAAAACTGCCAAAGAAAAGAAAAGTTCATCTTCTCAATATTTATCGTTCTCGGTTCGCTTTTAATTTGACTAAGACTCAGCAACGCTTCATCATGGCAAAATTGCACGTTCGTTACGACTGCACAAATATTTGCATTAACCTCGTTGCCTCTATGCGCACATACAGCACCTTTCGTCATCTGTAAAACTTAAAAGAACCTTTTTCTAAATTTTCGAGTGTGCAGAACCTGTCAGAAGTTTTACTTAAAAAAAACTCATCTCTTCTACAGCAACAACTAAACGACAGTCTCCAAGTGAAGTTATGCCCTCTCATTAAAACATTTCCACAAAAGGGGCAAACATCAGTTGTTTTTAGTCCTGCGTGCTACCCAAAGCTGACAAGTAAACTAATTTCACCAGAGACCCAGAGACAACGTAATTACCGGCAAGACGAAACATCTCCATCTATACGGTGCCATGGCGGTGTTTTTTTTTTCCAAAGGCATTTTCCACAATGAATGGGAGCGTATACATATTTTGAAGTCTTACTATGTTCGACCGAAGGACTCTCCGACACCATCTATGCGGTGGTATACAAACTCAATTCCCAGTTTGTTGCATAGCCACACTAACTGCATGGTTACGTCTGTCATTTGTCGTAAAATTCGACGGACCCAACAGAAATGCAGTTTTCCACACCTGGTATTACAACACTGTTTAATTATTTTGTACGCAGGACAAGGGTGACAGGACAATAGAAGTGTTGAATGCTTGAATCTATGTGGGGAACTTGTTTTTTTTTTCGATGTTAGGTACCTACGACTTTCTTTCGGGTCTCTTGAATATACATAAGGATTGTGTGTTTCTAGGTATATGGGTGTCCTAGGTCGGTTAAGCTTTTCATCAGGTTAAGTGGGACTTTCATTCCAGTGCGATACACAGAAACACACTTATTCGAAAAAGAATAGTGCGTGTAGTAGGTAACACACACGGCTGGTATTTTCTCATGACATTTGTAGGTTATAACCGCCTAGGAACTGTTAATCAACTTTAAGGATACCGCTAGCTTGCTTTATGCACATATACATGGCGCGGGAGGGCGAAATGTAATCACAAGCATTTTGTTTATTTGTTCGGGCATGTAGTAGGGAATCAAAAGGACCCCCCAGCATGCACGCACATTATCGTTTTGAATAATTAGAAAGTTGTTAATAACTTTCGTTCTTACTTTGTTGTTAGCACTCAAATAGAACGTCCGGGCACGCACCATCTTATACCAGACGCAGTATATAACAGCCAGGACGAGATGAGAAATGAGCCCGTGTTTCCGTGTGTAATATGATTTCAGTTAATTAATCATCCACTAGGGGGAGCCAACGGGATCAAAAATATATAACTACTCCATAATGTAGGTACGTGCCGGAATGTTTAAACATGGCAATTGGCAGAGGATATTTTTTTTACACCGTGATTTATAGCCTCATGATAAATAGTCTAGGGGATGATTGATGAATCGGCTCTCGGAGTCAACTATTGACCGGAAAATTACGTGAAATACAATGTTTGTCAGACTGTTACATTGACTAGGCGATGTTTGTCCTAGGCTTGGTCATCGTCATCGCTGTTCAGGAAGGCCACGTGGTGTAATGAGGGCGGCAATGGCGAATAATATCAATTTGATACGCTAGATCAACGGAGAATGGAAATACGTTCTAGTGGATGCTATTACTCAATGTCGGACAGCCCGATAGTGGAAGTGGAAATTGTTTTCCTATAGACATGCAGTCTAATTAAGGATGTTTGGTGTAATTACTTTGGGTTTGGAGTTAAGCTGTGAGGGGTTATATAAAAGCTTTTTTATTGTAATTATACACCTGCTTTTGTTTCATTGCTGTCATTTAGGAAATGGTACCAAGTAATGGGTCAATAGCATCTGCCTTGTAATTATACAAATTAATGGTTCAACAAAGGAATTATGGCTGTCGAATGGCGGCTGACCATGTTTTTAATGACCACATTGGCATTAAAGTAAATTGAAAGGAAATTATAGCATGACTGGCCACATTTTTAAGGGGGAGTTGCGTAAATAATTTTAATGAAGAGCTGATTGTTAACCTTTTAGAAAATGTTCTACAGTGCAGTCATCATAACCTATCAGAGAACCAGTATTCATGATATTCTCAAGACATAACTGACACATCAAACGTGGTATGAACGGTCACGGTTCTATTTGTAACGAAACGAAGAACATGAGTCAAATATTAGTCCAGCTAGGTGCAAAAATGTAATTTCTTTCATTGACTCGCAAGTCGCAATCCTAGGAACTGTGTTGAGTTTGGCTATTGGAACGAAACCAATGTCTTCTGGACTCGTGCAGTGATCTGAATTCCTTTTGAATTGATTTCCTTTAAATTATCGAGGTAGTGTTAGGAGCTGTCGATTTTTGAAAAATCCATCGTCCGATGTATTTGCAATTCCGAGTAGTTGCTTTCCCACCTGAATATCGTCTACAACATCTTCGAGTAGGTCATTGGCATAGATGTCCCATACATGGGCGTACATTTCAACAATCCGATGCCGTTTTATGCCATCTTTCTCAAGTTTCTACAGATCTTCCAATTCACATACTTTGTCCGACCAACTTGTCTGCTAGAGCACATACAACTTTACCAAGTCCTCGCGTATAAGATCGATCGACTAATCGACAAAGGAATTCCTCTCGATGCTGTTGAAGGGCTATATCCGCTTCAGGGAGTTAATATGTCAGCACTTCGTTGATCTCAACGAAAAATGTCATATTAGACATCGCGTCGAATAGAGTTGAAAGAACACAATAAACTGCAAGACCCTAAACACTTAAATGTGTTAAGGCGCCTCTGAATGGTATGGTTTCGCTGCATATGGCAATCTGCAGGAATTTCTTCCGATTTCAATGCTCTCTTGCGATGATTCATGGATCGGTCAAAGCCATGCAGAAACTCTAGTTCTATGAAATCTGTTTTATGGTCTATAAGATACCAGGCTTTTTGCATCATCTTTATGGTAGATTGTATGGGGATATTTGATAGTGGTGTTCAAACTTATGCAATTAATTTTATTCTTGAAGGTGAAATCGGCCTCTCTGGCTCTCATATGATCAAGGTTTTGCAGATCCTTACTCCAGTGGGCAATGTATTCCCATGACATTTAACTAAAAATTATCCCCGATTGCATGCTGATGTAGTACTTATAACACCTTCTAGGTTTTTTGTTGGATAGATCCGGGCTATTTTGTGACCAAGTCGAAAACAACTCTATTGCCCTTGATAACGATTGCTTTGAGATCGCGGTCTGATGTCTCATAAGACAGTTCGGGCATCTTTGATTTTCCGATCAAAAGCACCACTGAGCATCATCTTTTGATATTAGTCCCCATTTTTTCACGTCGCCTTTTCCACACGATTCATCAGTATGTGAGTGTCTTATCGCCGTTTCTACTGTCTTTCATAGCATTACCACTATCAGCTTCGGATAGTAGGGTAACCTGTAATTCAGCTCATAGTTTGAAATGATATCACGATTCGTCATTCCAAGTAAAACACCCATGACCGTGGATCCTCAGATTGAAAGATTTGTTTCAGGGATAACTGACATTTCATTTAAAATTGATTACATAAGTTATGAAGCAAGGATAAGCCTCGAATACCATTGACATCACTTTTGACATTCTTTGTAATAACCAATGATCTTTTGGTTTTGTACAAGTAGACTGAGAAACAAGTAAAAACCTTCTGTTTGATGATTTGATAGGGATAGGCCCGTTCTAATTGGAGATTTTTTGTTACCCTAGGACTCGTATTTTACAGATTTCATGAAAATTGTAGAAAACCACTAAAAATTTTAATGATTTCTTTCTCAAACCGTAGCTCAAATATAATCTGTAAGCGTTAGATATTTTAAGCACTAGAGGTCAGCCATATACCGTTCGGAATGTAGAGGAGATGACTAGCAATGTGTTTGATCACAAAATATGGTTGCGTATGGTAAACGTCGTGAATTTTTTTTTTGCAGTCCTTGGAGCCATCAGCCGTACGTTATGTGCTTAAAGTGATGAAGTGGGAAAATAGAATGAAATTGACATAAGTCAGTTTTGTTTTAACCAAAATTTATTTCAATTAAACGCCTAAGATCATGGAACCAATCAATGCTTGAGCTAGAAACCAATATTGTTTGTGAGTGCTTAGCGTGTATGTAACCGCTATCCGCTGGTTGATCGACGCTCTATTTCATGGTGGGAATAAAATTGTTCCCGATTGCAATCGCTACGGATGCAGCCATTGCACATGTATATTTTTGAAAATGTCGTTGGACCGCCTAGGTTTTCCACACAATACTACGCCGCGTCCTATCACTCGCTAAATAAGAGAAGTGCGGTAAGCGGAGTGACCCGGTATTCATTTATTGGAGTCTGTATGCACAATTATGCAAGCTAATGAGGAAAACACGAATACCATGGTTCGTACAGGTGACGTCAAATAAAGCCAAACGAAATAAGACGGTTCGTCTTTACTAATCAATGATGGGCAGAGGGCTGTCCTCTACAACCCCCCTGCCTGGGCACATTGTTAGATTTTGGTTGCAAGGTTGGATTAATTCAAAGCAAATAATTTCGACAAGCAAAAGGCATTAAGAGGCTCGAGGGGGATTTTTTTTTAAACCCAACCGACTTAAGTCACGGGATCGTTTTTAAAGCGCTAAATATAAGCTATTAGGAAACGAAAACTAAGGAATTTAGAAATCGTGTGAAATAAAAATATAAATGTTAATATTTTTTTTTCTTATCACCAACATACTTAAAACTAGGCGTTTGATCATACGATGTATAAGAAAGCTGTATATATTTTTAGTGTCAAAAAACTATTAGTTATCATTAATAGTATTCTCTCTTTTTCTCCTTCTAACTATCACTAATCACAACTAACTTGGGTCATTTCCTCATCAAAAAGTATTCACCCTAATATAATGTGAATGTGCAATAACACTTCCAAATAATTTCAAATGACATTTTACTTTGACATTTCTATTGTTGACATAAGAAGACTTCAGATGACAACAAGCAATGGAAAGTTACATAACTTAAGTTCTAGAAATCATTGTCACTTTTGATCAATTGTTTTGCCGCAGCTTAAATTTCGCCAGAATTTTTCCTTCTCGGCTTGAATGGCTAACCACAGCGAACCAAAAATCTTGCAAGTCCTTAGAGGTAATAATTTAGAAGTAATCACTGATTTGACAGCAATAATTAAAAATTCCCGTCAAACATGCACAAATGTGGATCAACTCAGAAGGTGGTGACTTGACAGATATTATCTTATTGTCATCATTTGTACACCTTTAAAAACTATCTATTAAAATAGAGCACAGTTTTTCTAACAAAATGATAACACATTGACAGTATGCCATGTCACTTATTTTTGCCCACCTTTTACATGATGGTTCACAACGTAGCCGCATCAAATGCCACAATATTAGTAGATTGACTACTGTCAATTAAGAATTCATAATATTCCTTAAAAACTAGTTTAAATGGATATAATCAAAAAAATTTGAAGTCTCAAATTTTTCTTAGTATATTATATATTTTTATATAAAATCTTAAAAATTAGTCAAAAATTAAAAAAATATATAAAACACTTAAAACCAAAGTGAAATAGTATTTCAATAGTACGTACGAATAAATTTGAAAAAAAATAATCGGTTGACTTACCTGAAAAATAAAGAAACAACAAATTAATATAACTATTTTTAAGTGATTATTTATAAATAAAATGAAGTAGAAATAAATCTTAAAATCATGAGACTTGCATCACCAATTCTATAAATTCTCAAAAAAACTCAGAAGAAAGGCGATAATCGTAAATAAGTACGGATGAAGGTACGGCATGAGCAACCCAAAACAGGAAACTTTCTAAAATTTACTCCAAAGATAAAAATATACCACTTTCAGGACACATTATGTTTGTCTATATGTGTACAAAAAAAGTTTCACGACGAAACCCCATGGTTAACAATGTCAACAAAATCTATTATTGCTGTTGAATAATTTATTTGAGTATATTTTTGACTTACATAGAATTCAACTCCAGTTTATTAGAGTTCACAATGATTAATCATGTAACGCCTTATAACAATTCCATTCAGAAGTATGAAAGCTTAAAGAATACTTATATCGATGTGCTTATATATAAAACGACTGGGTCGTACGCAACATTCTCTTTCACAGTGAGTTGGGCGTTAAATCAAATGCCAAGCATAAGAGAATTTGACGGTTTCATGATTTGTCCAAAATACACATTAGGATTATGGATGCTAAAAATTATATAAATAATGTCGAAATTTGATTAAACAATTTTTTTATTTCGGAATTTGAAGGAATCGGTGTTAATTAGAATAATTATTATTTGCCGTTATTGGGCAAAACTGAAAATTCCGTTTAGGGATAGTTGGGCTAAAACTAATTATGTGGAACTGTTGCAAACTGTAATAGTAGTATATAAATTAAATTTGGTCCAATTTCACAAAATATTTTGCGAGAAATTGACAATTTTCTTTATATGGCCTAAATGCAAAAATTCGTTGTATGGATTTTCTCGAAAAAAAACTGAGTGTGCACATTTGTTGGAACTAATATGCTCCCCCTATTAATAAACACCGAACAGCGATGAGTTAGCGCTAACACATCGGTTAAGTTGAAATTCCTATTAATAAATGTGTGTTAGCATTAACTGACGTGTGGCAAGAAGCGGATACATTAACTCACCGAATTTGATGTATAAGGAGCGGATAACTTTCAAAAATTGAAAATCGAATTGCCGTTCTTAGATTCAAAAATAATTTGTTCTGTCTTATTGGCGTTATTTTTATTTTTAAATATAAATTGGCAATAGGAAGTGTGTAAAATTAAAATTAAAAACTACTAAATGTCTCTTTTGGCTATTGATGTCATCGATATCCTTAATAGGATGGACCGGCTCGATGATGATGATATCATTTAAATCAACAATTTATACCTGGGAAGCAGGTCTATTGTTATCAAATTGGTTTGAATCCCTCTTGAACTCGTTTGGTATGAGTTCCATTATCTCGACGCATTCAATGTCAACAACAAACAACAAAGGTCAACATAAGCTCTGTACCGTCACCGTCGGGGCAAGCCGATTACTAGACGTTGAAATATGACAGAATATGATAGATGTACTAGAATTTTATGTACAATTTGGTTAAGTGTTGCCAATTTTTATCTTGATTTAAGTAATAGAAAGCGGGTTGCTAACACAGACAAAAAATATGTTTATTAATAAACCAAGTTATCAAATGGATAAGTTCGATATCCGTAAGATAATTAACACATGTGTTAAAGAGCGGATACTCGCTTTTTTATTAATAGGGGGGTTATTGTATATATCGGGTGTTTTTACTTTATACCATGGGGTATATTAGTTTTGATACATAGTTTGTAAAATAGTGAAATACCTCAAAGTATATTTTTTTAGAGGTATTAAACTTTGAATTGAAATAACATAAAAATAAAAATGTCCATCAATTTGGCTTTATTCGAAGGATAATTTTATGCCATTAATGTTTGAATATGATTTCGGGCATGTGGCCACTGCGGCTGGTTGGAATAAAGCCAAGTCTAGAGGTCCAATTTTCAACAACTTTTTAGAGCCTTTGGGTCCGTATGTCGGTAATAACGCCACGGATATTGGCTTCCAAGTCCCCTACGCTTCTGGTTTGTTGGCGTAGACGAGCGACTTGACATATCTCCGAAGAAAATAATATAATGGTGTCAAATAACACGATATTGGTGGCCAATTGACAGATCCATTCCGCGAAATTATGCGCTCATCGAATGTTTCCTTCAATAAATCGATTTTGATTTGATTTTGAACCACACCTCATCCACATTCATGCCATCCTATTCGGGAACAAAATAGTTGGTTATCATGGCTCCATACCGGTCGCTTTCAACGGTAACTGGCTTTTCAGCATCATTTCGGAAGAAGTATGGCATAATGACTCCACCAGACCAAATAGTACAACAAACAGTCAGTTTTTGTAGATGTAATGGCGTCTCAAGGGTCTCATGTGGATTCTCTTCACTCCAAATCCTTGTTGACGTAGCCTTTCAACCAAAAATGAGCCTCATCACAGAAAAAATTTTGTGATGAAAATCAGCATCGAGATTAATCTCATTTTCTGCCCATACACCAAAATCACGACGCATTGCATGGTCTCGGGGCTTTAAATCTGGCACAAGCTGGATGTTGTACGTTCGTAACCATGATCTTTGCGCAAATCTTCCATAAAGTTGATGGACAAAGCTCCAATTGCTGTGCACGGTGGCAAATCGATTTATTCGGGTCCTCTTTAACACTTTGCTCTACATCGGCAATTATTTCTACGATGCGCACTGTTCGACATCTCTGCCTATGCGTATTATCACATCGAGAAATCGATTTGCGAAAACGATCCATGGTTAACCGGATTAATTGCTGTGATGGACGATCATATCGACCATAAAATGGACGGAGCTTGCGGTAAACTCCGTGAACTGAACCATTATTTTTGAAATAAATTTGCACGATTCGCAAGCGCTGTTAATTTGTCAACCTGTTCATGATGAAATGGTAAACCAATCTTTGGTCCCGTTTGCGTTGACGGGCTATGGAGACGAATATTCAACCAAGAATTATACGAGTTGTACAGCGACATGCCCCTGGCTAAAAAACTCCGCATTGGACGTTTAAGATGGCTAGGACATGTAGAATGAATGGACATCAATACTCCGGCTCGCAGAGTCTTCAATTCCCAGCCAGACGTCAGACGCAGTAGAGGAATACCTCGCCTTAAGTGGCGCGCACAAATAGAAACCGACCTCAACCAACTGGGGGGGGGGGGGATTCATGTTGGTTAAGGCTCAGGTTCATTCCGGACTTAAGTAAGTAAGTAAGATTTGACCATAAGATGTTTGTTTTATCTCTATTCGAAAAACCAACATCTAAAAAAAAAAACCGTTATAAAGTTTGATCAAAATCGTTATAGCCATTTTAAATAAAATTATCTAGTCCTGCAGTAGAAAATTTTTGATTTTAAGTTTTGAAACGTGAATATAAGGAAAATTGCATTCAACCAAACTCGCACTCAACCCACACCCTAGAAAAGGGCAACAAGTGAAAATCAGCTAAATTAAATTTGTTTCAACACTTTTTTTTTGGTTTCGCTATCATTGTAATGTTAGAATATTTCGAAATTTTTTTACGAAAGCAATATCTTTCTCATTGGAAGAGAACCTTCAGAGATAGAAAAACTAAACAAATATGTTGCTACATTCAAAGAGTTATGGGTACGGTGAATATTCCTAACAACTTCTAAAACTGGAAGCCCCAGGACTAGTTTTATTAAAGAGGCATGCATATTATTTGAGGTTCAGGCTTACCCCTGGTAGTAGCACTACTTAACAAATTAAGGTTAGATATACATCAATTTTTTATATTTGCAACGTCTGGTCGACTTGTAGAATTTCTAAAATTATTTTCGACTTTTGTTCTAATTTACTTGAAAACTAAGATTCCATTTTTATTTTCTTGGCTACTTTTGAAATTTATAAATAGACACGTTTGCTAGAAAACAGATTATTCACCAAATGTATACAAGAATTATCACTGAAGCCCAGTTTCATATGTCTGGGATACGAAAGTGAAATTTTCCGAAAGTAAATATCTTCTATATTAGAAAAAGACAAAAGAAACTTGAAAAAGTAATTTTTTTATCAGGCAACACGTTGTCAAAGTTTTTTAACTTTTTAAAGTATTACAGAGTGCCAAAGAAAAAATGGAACGACTGAAAGTTACTCCTTTTGGTATGGCTTTCTATAAATTCGGATTTTATTCCTGACACATATTCAAGACGTTAATATACCAACATGAGTTTTAAAAAGATCAAATATTTTTAATTTCAAATGAATTTTATTTTGAATTTTAAGATGAAAGGTAAATTAAGAAACAAATTGGTCGAACAAAAAATGTGTCTTTTGTTTGTGCCTTCTTTATTTATTCCTTTCATTAAATGGCACTACGGTCCGGAAAGGACCTGGGCCTAAAACAACATACCACTTCAAATAGCTCGGTCCTTTGCTAACAGTCTCCAGTTGCACACTTACAGTTGGTTGACCTAATTTTCTACTTGAATACGCGACTCGGTCTGATGTCTGTCTCTATTGCGTCTCATGCCTGGCTGTGAATCGAACAATCTGCGAGCCTTTTCATTTAATATGTATAAGTCCATAGAAAGTTCTATGCCCCAGTTTTTTAAGGACATTATAAAAAATATTTGTCAACATTTATTAAAAATTCGAAAAAGATTTGATAAAATACGAATAGGAGTACACAGTCCTTTGTGCGAATCGTTTAATACCCTATCCCATTCCATCCCACCTTTGAAAGTAATATCCTCAAAAAAAATCTATGTGGATGAAATATAGAGAATGGCGTTATCACAACATACCTACTATCATCCTTTAGCTCTTGAATTGTTGTTGGCTTATCGACGTACACCTTTTCTTTCAAATAACCCCAATGAAAGAATTCCAACGGTGTCAAATCACTCGAACAGCAGCAATATTTTCTGTAGTTCGAGTTTTACGAGCATGCACTGGTGTTTTCAGAACTCCTACAGACCTGGTTTGCTCAAATTTTTGCACGATTTTGCTTAAATCTTTGCACATTTGGACGATTAAATTGATCGAAAAAATTACGAAGTGCACGATATGTATTTTGATTTGATCGCCCATTTTCATAATAAGCCTGAATAACTTTAACGCGTTGCTCGATTGTTTATTTTTGAGTTTTCGACGATATTGAACATGTACTTTTGGAAATATAGTGCTGCCTTCAGGAAGAACCGTTGTTTTCATATGATGACATTTTAAAAACGAGATGCTAGATATCGGGAACGCCTCTTACGATTGTGGGTGTAAATACAATTCGCGATTCTTTGAAAAGGACAGAATAAACGAGAGATACCGCAAGTTAGAGATGAAAATGTGTATCTGGTCCGATTAGGGGAGGATGACATGTTTAGATTTGATCATGTAGGTATTCAGTTGCATAAAAGTACTTTTTGCCAAGATTGCTTTTTGAATATTTGACGGTTTGTTCGATATTTGGGAGTCTTTACGAAAGGATGAGCGTGTAGCTTTAGTTGGATTTTGTGAGTAGCGTCGTTAGCGGTTAGCACTTAGGTAGGTAGGTAGAAGTGGCGGTTCGACATGAACCCAAGCGTTATGTGTCTTTTTGTTACCACGTCTTGTGTGACCTATATTATGATTGTTATTGTGGATGTGATGCAGGCGGTCTCTAGATTTAGCATGTGAGGCTTAGAAAGCGGATAAGATCTTGTGTTCTTTTACCCGAGACGTCGCTAAGGTTGTTGAAAAATGGTTAGACTAACGCACGCAATCTGTCTTTTGCAGGTACCGGACAATTGCAGATGAAATGAAAGATGGTTTCTCTCTCATTTGTGTTCATACTTTATTGTATGGGATCCGTTTTTTGGCCGCATGGTCTCCAATTGGCCAGTGTCCCGTGACTATCTTGCGATATCTGGAAAGGTTCTATTTAGTAGATCGTTTGATTTGTTTTTGCCTTGCCCGGCCACTCCTTCTGCACGCTGGATTCCTTCAATGTCACTGTGCCCCGGAACCCAGAGAAGTGTGATCCTGAAGAGTTTGCCAATATGGGCAAGTTCATTCCGGCATTCCTGTACCAGTTTGGAGGATATGGTAGCCGAGTTGATGGCTTTTATGGCCGCTTGGCTATCTATGAGAATAGCAATATTTTGCTTTTTCTTAGTGTCACACCTCAGTAGCATACAAGACTCTCGGATAGCCAGTAGTTCCTCCTAGAATACGCTGGCCAGATCCGGTAGGCGATATGAAACTGCTATTTTCGGTGATTCCGAGTTGACGATCGTATCGAAATCTCTTACTACTTCGTTTCTCCTCTACTGAGCTCTGGTAGGAAATTCCTTTCTTGAAGCTTAGTATATGTGTTCTGTAGTCTGTTGGAGAAGTGACCACGCAGTTTGGTAACGAGTCCATACGGCAGCGGTTAGTACATAGATATTGGAACGCTTGGATACACTGAGTGTGATTCGAACAGTCAACATCAATTTAGTTGCACATAACTCTCACATAAGCCCAAGAGCTTAATTGTGTGAACTCACACTATTTTTATCATTGCGTAATGGGGGACTCTTCTTGGTAGAAAAGGAGGGGTGTCAAGTTTATATTTGATTTGCATTGCGATTTTTAGCCTTCTGCAGCTTTTGAGTCTAAACTTTTAATTAGACTTTTGATTTCTGTATAAAAATGTAAACTGATTATTTCTTGAGCTTGATAGGTGTATTTTTTTTAGAGTAGCTGCTTCTCCCACACATTTTTTTTAAAGGCAACACCTTTTTTGGTTTAACTAAATTTAGTCTTAATCCTCAAATTACTCTGTAATCTCTGTTAAATGTATTAAGTTTGAAATTTATTTTTTCTCGTTAGAATTCATCATTTGATTAAAATTATGTTTTGAAAAATATTTACTTTTATAAATCTTTATTAATAAAAATCTCGTGTCACAATGAAGGTGCGCAAATATTCGATAGAAAAATAAAGCGAAATCGTGAATCCTTCAAATTATTTTTTTTTATATATATATGTATGAAGTAACATAATTCTGTAGATTATTTTTGTTTTATTTGTTATGTTATTTTTCGAATGAAAATTTAAGTACCATCACGCTTAAAGACCGTCTCTATATAGGTAAAGATATTTTGCAAAATACTTTTTGTGATTTATTTCAAGCCATTCAAAATAAACACAATATGTATTCATATGCATATATACATATGAATTAATTGGAAAATAGTAAAATACTTTATCATCGCATTTTGCGGCAATAATAAATTTATTTTATCAAATTAGTTACAATGGTCAGTGTATGGAAATTGAAATTCCATTACACGCCCTTATGCGTATATCCATATATATTTTTTTAAATTTTACAGTAATGTTATTTTAATAATTATTTCGTTACGTTAAATCGCTTTGTCAGTTTGGTAGTTGACAATAATGTGGCATTACCTATTCCGTAATGCGATTAAATTTAAAGTGTAATGCATTATAGTAATTTTTTTTATATAGCTGCAGATGAACAAAAAATCAATAGGTATAATCCCTATCCATACATTAAAATTATTATAAATGATGAAAATCGAGTTTAATTGTAGTTGATGGTATTATTGGTTATATTGGATTTTATCTGTTAGTGTTAATTTTTAATATAAATATTATTAGTAATTGTTATACCGTTTACAAACTTGCTAAAATAAATATTGTGGAGAAACGTATTCTTTCTAAAATTAATATTTGTATGATTTTTGTTTAAAATCGCTTTTGTTTAAAATTTTGGGTAGAAGAATGGAGCATTTTCCTTCGAAAATGAGGCTGGAAACAGTGTTTAAGTCAACGTGGGGCAGTACAAAGCCATGTTAACCGACTTTTTTTTTCACTGAAATTTAATAAATGAATTTGGATGACCTGTGGTTCATGCAGGATTAAGCGCAATGCCACAATCGATTTGTGCACCAAATTCCCAAATCGTGGTATCAACCGTTTTGGCGATTTCAATTGGCCGCCCTGGAGCTGCGATTTGACATGTCAAGAACCGATGTTATGCCAATAATTTGGCAAAGATTCAAGCAGTTAAGACCAATAACATCCAAGCAATCCGTGAATTACATCCCGAAGCCATTATAAAGGTCTTGGAAAATTTTAAGCTACGTTGTGTTCCATAATGAATGGGATTGTTTGCTATTAATTATAATTTTTAAAAATAAACTTGTATTTGGCCCACATATTATGAGTAATTTAAGACAAGCATTATATAATCACTAACAAAAAACTTCTTTGGACTATCAGAAGCTTCAAACGATTTAAATCCCCAGGACCAGATGGTATCCTACCTCCGAAATTTCAATACAATCTTGAGATCCTGCTACCATGGCTACTAACCATCATGACCAATTGTCTACGGTTAGTAAACATCCGCAAGACATGGACGGAAGTAGAAGTTGTATTCATCCCCAAAGCCAGAAAGAGCTGTGTCTTCCTTATCTTCTTGAAACCTTTGAATTATTAATTTAACAGCACCTCCGTACTACTATCTGCCCTAGCGAGGTATCCGTCGGAGCGGACAATTTTACGCAACGCATACTTCGTCGGAGGTAAAAAATCGATTCGAGGTATGTGTCTTCGTAACAAAAATCACTTCAGTACAATTCGTAAATATATTCCGCGAAGAATTTGTGTCGGAGGAAATCGGAAGATAAAGTGCAC
The DNA here is from genome assembly GCA_949824845.1 of Rhingia rostrata. Taxonomy (NCBI): domain Eukaryota; kingdom Metazoa; phylum Arthropoda; class Insecta; order Diptera; family Syrphidae; genus Rhingia; species Rhingia rostrata. The sequence continues at coordinate 24,229,245 of OX463757.1, forward strand.
TTAGATGTCAAAAATTGCCCAAAAATGCACCTGAACGCAATTCGCCGGGAGACGTTACAAAACGTCGGAGAAATAGCTTTTCGGAAGAATACTTCGAAGCTAAAATTTTCCGAATTGTACAAAATCGGAGAATTTTCCGGATACCTCGCTAGGGCCGTATAAAACCGACTGCACTCTCCAACTCACAAGTTTGGTTTGCTTTTTCATCATGAACAGGTTGACAAATTAACAACGTTTGCAAATCGTGCAAATTTATTTAGAAAATAATGGTTCAGTTCGCGAAGTTTACCGCAAGCTCCGTCCATATTATGGTCGACATAATCGTCCATCAGAGCAAATAATTCGCCATTTTCGCACTACGCTTACTCTGTGTGATAATACGCATCCGCAGAGACGTCGAACAGTGCGAATGAATCGATTCGCCACCGTGCACAGCAATTGGAGCTTTGTCAATCAACTTTATGGAAGATTTTGCTCAAAGATCTTGGCTAACGACCTTACAAGATCCAACTTGTGTAAGAATTGAAAGCCACGAGAACATGCAATGCGTCGGGATTTTGGTGTATGAGCTGAAAATGAGATTGATCTCGATGCTGATTTTCATCGCAAAATTTGGTCAGTGATTAATAATTTCATAATTTAATAACATAATTTCGCGGAACAGACCTCTCAATTTGCCACCAAAATCATGTGAATTGACAGTAATGGATTATTTTCTTTGGGGATATGTGAAGTCGCTTATTTACGCCAACAAACTAGTAACGTTAGGAGACTTTAAAGCCAACATTCGTGGGGTTATTGCCGACATACGGCCTAAAATGCTCGAAAAAGTGGTTGAAAATTGGACCAGCCGCGGCAGCCACATGCCCGAAATTATATTTGAGCATTAATGGCATAAAATTATCCTTCCAATAAAGTGGAATTGATGGACATTTAAAAGATTTTCTTGTGTTTTATTTCAATTCGAAGTTTTATACCTCTAAAAAACATCCAATATGTTGATGACTCGTTGGGAGTTCTAATAAATCTACACGGATGCGTATTAAACATAATCTGAAGTGTGTGGAAGTGTTTTCTCCGAAATGCTTAACCTTAGCATATTAATTGTAGTGATTTCCACGCGGAAATCATAGCAATCAAAGAAGCATTGAAGAGTATCGCTCATCTTCTATGCTAATGCCCAGCTCTGGAAGACTACTTCCGTGATAATCAATGTGAGATAGTTCATATCAATGCCAGAATCTTCCTACGCTACATAGTTAGCTCTGAATGGTTCAATTAGGCGAACGAATACAGGAATGTCGAAAGATCCACAACGGACCTTTATGGTCTAATTGTACACGCGCCTCACGTGCAGCCACTGCAACCTCACCTAACCGAAGCCAAGCATATTTCTTTTTTTTTCAGCAGATGTATCTATCAGTGAATTTCTACAAATTCTGCAATTGCATAATAAAACCAGAAATATGAACAGAAAATAATAATTCAGGTGCCACTCATTGAAATGTTGGAGTATGTTTCCTTGAAATCATTTCCAACAATCATTTAAACAGGACAGTTAGTTTGCATCAACAGTTCAAATTGCTCCTTTGTTATATGACTATAAATGGAACACTATTCCAAGAATTGGAGTCTGATCATTTCCATCCCAGAAAATCTATAAATATAAATCTTTATTTGACTGAAATTTTCAATATCCAAAAGCCTCCTAATTAAAATAGCAAATACAAAAAGCATCTATAGCTGATGAATCAATATTTATTGAACTTATAACCAATTTCAAGTTCTACTTGAAAATCCCTTGATAAAGTGTATTAGTAGGTAAGTTGTGTAATTCATCACACAAAGAGTATTGCCAATGAATCCAATTAAATGTATAAACTGTTCACAAAGTGATATCAAAGCTTTTGAATATTATTTTGATTAAAACCTTGCCATATAATTCAATGGATATATTTATTGCTTACACGATTTAAAAATATATGGAAAAGTTTGACCCTGTCGTTTTTGTTTTTGAATTTACAATGAACGCTTGTAGAACTATTTTTGTTTTTTTTTTAATTACCAACATAAAAATATGCGAATCTTTTTAACGCCACTTGATACATAAAAATCATAACAACTCAAAGCATCATCTGTCGAAGTACTCCGCTCAACCTGCTTAACTTTTTAACTCCATCATAATATTGGCTTACAACTTCACTAAAACGACTGCTGAATCATAAGCTTACAAATAATCAAACTCATAAATTTTAAATTGAGTAACGAAAATCGAAAATCGATATCGAACTTAAAAAGGCAAAAAATATATTTTAATTAAAATCCATACCCAAACTTATAAGCTCTCCATAATGAGGGCATTTTTAAGGCATCCCTTAGTACACCATCAGCGACATCTCTCAGTTGCATATAAAATGCAGATTGCACATATGTATGTAAGTTTGCATTTGACATTTTAATATGCTCAATTTGCATAATTTCCTTTTTACCCACAGGATAATTATATTTATTAAGTCCAACATAGTACAAAAAAATATATAATGTCGCACAGCCAAATAAATAAATAAATACTCACAAGAATACACACATTCAAAATGTGTATAGGTGGGTTGGGGTTTTTTTTTGTTGGGTTACATCCGGTGAGTGGTTTCATGAATAAATGAAAGAAATTAATTAAATCGGATAGTTACTGACTGGAGATAAGTGAAATGAGTAGCGCAAATAAAAACACACATACGCCTACGTATACACATGATGTGTTTGCTTTAATTGCAGTTTTTTTTTAATTTGTAGATCCTTAACAACAATATAATGTAAATGAGTGAAAAACTGTTGAAAAAATAAAAATGAATATAAAAAAAAACACAAACAAACAGAAAACACAACGCGATCCAAGGAGGATGCATCCGATTGTTCTCATGAATAATACTGTGAATTAAATCAATCAAGAATCATTTCGACTATAAATTATTTATAGCACATCCTTTTTGCAAGTATTTTTGTTTGCTCAAGTGTCGTAATTAAGTTCATCTTTGGCGAAAACATTTAAATAACATTTTGAACTCGGTGGTGACCTCTTATTGCCTGAAATAATATCCAATATAAATATTGACAAAATGTAAAGACCGTAAGATTTGTTTATTTTTTTAAATGATTCCATGAAATCTTTTTTTGGATATTTTAGTTATTAAACGGAACGATTCCCATTGTTTTTTTAAAGCATTCAATAATTTTCTCAGTTCAATGTTTAATTTGTAGATGTGACAGATTACATTTGGCAATGACGTTTCAAAAGATTAGGGGGTAAAAAATAATTTGTGTTAAATGTTTTCCAAGTAACTCTTAAATGGTCCAATCTGTGGCTCCAATTTGCTGGAAATGTTGGCTATTTAAGAGAATAAGGACGTAGAAGTTTGAAAGTCACTAATGTTGTTTAAGATTTTTGAAGTCTTTCTTCTTTGGGCTAGTCGAACTTATATGCAACTCACTTGAAACGAAATTTTAGCAAACAAAATTTAACAAGGGCAGGGGAAGGCTAGCGTGGTGGGACAACGGTGGGCAAATAACATCAGCATGAACATCAGAAAATTGAGTGGGGCAAGCGCGCAAAATGTGCGATGAACAACATGCGAAAACTTGTTAAAGAAGAAAGAGCTAGAGCATTAGCATTGGAGAGTTCTCTGTAATGAATGCACCGACAGTGTTGCAGGAAATAAATATTATAAGGTAGTACTGCATCTTAAATATTTTTTAGTCATCAAAAATAAATGTGTGCACAAATTTTATGTATACCCTATCTCATAGGGGTATATTACTTACTTACTAAAGTGGCGCTACAGTCCGGAATGAGCCTGGGTGGGTTGAAGTCGGTATCTACTTGTGTGCACCACTTAAGGCGATGTCTTCTTCTCGGCGTCCGACGTCTGGCTGGAATTGAAGACTCTGCGAGCCGGTGTCCATTCGTTCTGCATGTCCTAGCCATATTAAACGTCCAATGCGGAGTTTTTTGACCAGGGGCATTTCGCTGTACAACTCGTATAGTTCTTGGTTGAATCTTTGTCTCCATAGCCCGTCAACGCAGACGGGACCGAAGATTTTTCGAAGAATTTGCCTCTCAAATCGACCAAGGATTTCTTCATCCGCTTTTGAGACGGTCCATGCGTCAGCGCCGTAGAGCAGGACTGGCATTGTCATACTAAGGCCACATCCTTTTGGAAGTTCATCAAATGGGGGGAGTCCTACCTGTTCTCGACAATATGCAATGTTTTCAGCCCAAGCCATAATTTGAGGTCACATAGTGCCGGTTTGACAGATTGGTCTGCCTATGCATTGCCGCCAGTTCATCAGCAGTTTCATTGCCCTATATGCCTCTGTGTTCCGGGACCCAGCAGAGCCTTACATTTTGTTGGACGCCAAGAACCTTTAGCTATTCACGACAACCCTTCACAAGCTTAGATTTTATTTCGACAGCAGTGAAATAAAACTGCAGCCTGACTGTCAATAAAGATGGTGATGTCATGTAGTGGTATCGCCAGCATTGGGGTCGCTTTGGCTGCCTCTGTTACTGCCAATATCTTGGCCTGGAAGACACTGCGCTCAGGAGACAAAAACTGCTGTTTAGCTTTAGTGTTTCTGAAAACACTCCAGCTCCAACTCCTACGTCCATTTTTGAACTCAGTGTAGATGGATATAGTTTCGATACCCAATTCTTTCCTCTTCCACTCCTCTCTACTTTGAAACATGCATGAGAATAGTCTTTGAAAGTCATTGTGAGTCGGCGTGTAGTCAGAGGATACAGTTGATCCCAGATATCTGTTTAGAATTAGGGGATGTATTTCTGAGTTAATTTTCCAGCAGTTGAGCTAGCTGATAACTTGAGTACTTTAAGTCGCAGATTGTGGCGTGTAAATGTCAAGCGGTAGCAGTTTAAAGATCGTTTCCAGTCCCGCCGTTGGTGTGGTTCTCATTGCGCTAGTAGCGCGCAGATATTTGTAATGCGTTCGCAAACATTTACGTTTCAGTTAAGTTTTCCATCAAGAGTGACGCCCAGATATTTTGTACTATCGGATAGTTTGAGTGTAATTCCGTTGATAACCTTTAGGTCAAAAGATTAGAAGACCAATATGTGATCGAAGAACTCTATAACAATTTTGAACTCAGCACTGATTTTGGAAATAAGTTTCCATAATTAATAAGTGTTGGTCCAGCGTAAGTTCATTTATAACAAAATGGCATCGGAATTACTAGCAGCAAATTATGAAGCCAGTTGATAACTGTAAGAACAACGCTATTGAAAAAGCTCCTCATATTGGATTACCCTTATAATTATCTGAAATCGTATTTTGAGGGCAGTGACGTTTTATTGACAGCCTTCATAAAGTAGCAATCATTACCAGGTGTTAAGAATGTAATATTCTGCGATTGCATTGGCAGTTATCGATATAAAACTGCGAATTTTGTATGAAATCCTATTGACTTTGCACAATCTGTTATATGAAATCAACAAAAAAAGTAATAAAGAATGAACTGCAAACAAATAAAACATCGAATCGATTTTAATTAAATGTCCTCATAAACAAATACTAACCCAATATCAATAAAGTAAGTCCTCTTACATTCCATTGACCTAAGATTGAATAATTCTTCAGTCCCCAATCCCAAACAAACAACTTTTGCACTCTACCCAACTAATTACATCTCTTATCCCACTCTTAGAAAAAAATAAGTAAACATTCCAGTTTATTTCATTTATTTACTCCTACCCAGTCGCTCCATTATCCTGTGTCAACGGATGTGAAAAAAATATTAATCACCAATAAGCCTGAAACAATAAATATTTTCCGAGTCATTAATTTCCCTCGTCATTTGCCGAAGTTTAGTCAAGCCTAACAATCTCTAAAAGTATCCAGACATTATCCTTATCCACCACTGACAGTCATGTAGAGAGAGTGCTTCACATTACACATGCAGGGAATTGAAAAAAAGGCCACAGAACAAAATACCCTCAATCAATCTCATAATTTCATGACTGCGACGAGTGTATCTACAAACGAAATAACCTCCGGACACATGATGTCTAATGTAGTCCAGCCTTTTCGGTCAAGCACCCCGAAAGTTGAACGGGAAGGAAGCAAAACTTTAACGCTAAAGGACATTAATACATTTACAACAAATAAAGCAAATGAAATATGTTAACCTCTCCTGTTTGAATGCGCATATATCTTTTTGACTGTGTAATTAATTTTCCTGGCATCCTTCTACTACTTCTTATCCGAGTTTTGTCTCCATTGTCCTTTATTACAACAGTTTTGGCTTTGGCCACACAATCGATGTTAAACACATACACAATTATGTGTCGTGAATGTATCTCGTCTCGTATAAACCCTTGAAGCTGTGTCCTAAGCAACATTAGATTTCCATCGATGAAACTCGTCCCACACTGAATCTACGACTGGGCATATTATATATGTATGTGGCAGGAAATCACAAGATTTGCTGACTATGTGGATGAGTGGGCGATTTTGTCATCGTCGTCCACTTTATCCTTGTAAATCTTGCAGAATCTGTCAACACAGATAAATTTTAAGAAGCAATCGATAAAGTATTCGAATCTGGAACACTTATTATTTTTTGGATTTTTTTTCTTTTGTATTTCGTTATCATCATTACAGATATCCATGTTTTAGGGTTTGCTAGTGTCATTCCATCTCACTCTGTCCTTCCGGCGGACTGTAAGGAATTCGTCTTGTTTTATTCCCGGAAAATGTACAACATTTGTGTGCGCGATTGTTAGGACAATGACGATTGTAGAGCAAACCACATTAAGGACATGTTTATGTACATTTGTGCGATAGCTATTCAATGTTCCACTACCGAAAACGGAAATATCGTCAAGTCAAAGGACAAGCGTGGTAGATTGCATTAACTTTATGGTGTAGGGCAGTTTGACATGATGCCATTATTACCGTCATGAAATATGTACATGTATGCTTTATGGAATCATTTGTGTAGGGGAATACATTTTATTGCCAAAACTGGTGGACAATGTCTGGGTATTATTGCTCTAGGCTTGGAGACAAGAAAAAAAATGGTTAAATAAATAAATCCCATATGCATGCGTTTGTCATTATCAAGGTCGTAAGCCCAGAGGAAAGTTTAAAGATTTTGGCATTGAATTCGGATTCACATGAGTGGCTAAAGGTTGGCCGTGGGCCTTATTCTAAAAGAATGTGGATTCTCAATTATGTTTTGTCATGGACATGGATATTTTTAAACAGACACAGAATCTACTTTTTGTAATCAACCTATTTTTCTCCTTTCGCTTCAAACCCAATATGGGTATTTTGCTGAACGGAAAGTGAAACCAGCTCACACTTACTTACTTGGTGTTAAAAAGTATAAAGCTAACTTAGAATATATTTCGGTAATGCCTAGATTCATCTCGGACTTCTGAACCACCTTTGTGGCTTAGGTAAATTCTGTAGGTCAGTGGAGAAGAGTGTGAATCCACACTAAGATACTTATTGGAACATTATTACTCCTGCAAGTATCTTTCTACAAAACAGTCATTACAAAATTAAAACATTATGGTTTTAGAAAAAAAAAAACGTTTCGCAATAAACTCTATATGGCGGTAACTACACCCTGGCAGAAGCCATCGAGGGCAAAAGATGGAGAGGATGAGAAAGGACATATATTGCAGAACTAACATTAGATTTCACAAATACATTCATCTCTGCAAACAACTACTCTACGTACACTACGATACCTAGCATGGCATTAAGCAGTACCACATACCTGGAGGTGTTCCAGAAGTACCAATAAGTTTATTTTTGATAATGAATCCCAAAGACGGCGAAGGTCCTATGGTTGTTACTTTTGATTTTGCAATCATTGTGGACACTTAGATGAAATAGTGGATATAGGAAGCGAGTGAATCCGATGTGTATAACAGCTGACGGAACACAGAACAGAGGCAGTAGGACCAGGAAGCAGTCGCAGGAATAATGAAAAAAATACCATAACCTCGAAACCAGCCATAAGATACCTGGGTGTGATGATCGACTAGAGCCTTACATACAGTGAACACCTTGAAATAATATGCGCACAAAGCAGCTGGTTTAACCAGTGCATTGTAAAGGATAATAGCAAACATTGGAGGACCCAGACAAAAAAAATAAGACTAATTCTGTCAAATTTGGTGCAGTCCATTTAATGACTGCATGACTAGCGATTCACACACTATCAAGGAACCAGTCTTCAAAAAGAATATAGTGCAATAGACTTATATGAACCACACCATAACGTCAATTTTTTTTTTCTGCATTATATTTGACATTTCTCAATGTCAGACTAATTCAATTTGAACCAATGAAAGATACGCAATCAAGCAACACGTTAAAGTTGATTTTTTCGGTCAATTTAATCGTCCAAATGTGCGTACAATCGGAAAAATCGTGCAAGAATTTCAGCAAACCGGGTCTGTAGGAGATTTGAAAACACCAGTGCATGCTCGTACAGCTCGTACTGTACAAAATATTGCTGCTGTTCGCGATAGTGTGGCTGAAGAACCGTCCACCTCAACTCAAGGTCGTGCCCAACAATTGCACCTCTCACGCTCGTCGTTGATGAACATTATACATAAAGACACGCTAACAAGGTCCAATTGACTAAAGAACTAAAGCCTCTTGACCATTTCAAGCGTCGTCAATGGTCAGAATGGTGGCGAGAAATGGCAACAGTGGATGATCAATTTTCGAAGAAAATCATCTTCAGTGATGAGGCACATTTTCACTTCCGTGGATTCGTCGATAAGCTGAATTGCCGCATTTGGGCGAATGATAATCCAAGAGTGATTGTCGACAAACCAATGCACCCACAAAGAGTGGCTGTTTGGTGCGGTTAATGGGCTGGCGGCATCATTGGTCCGTATTTTTTCCAAAATGAATCCGGTCAGGCAGTTATTGTGAATGGTGTTCGCTGTCGTGAGATGATAACGAACTGAACCTCTTCAACTTTCGTTTAACCGATAATATAAATATGACAAACTCAACGGAGGTTGACTGAAGCTTAACTTAATTAGAAAGTTAACAATACTGTTAGGATCTATCGAAAACCAAAAACTTGTAAACTTTTTCGTCTGTTAACAAGTTTTTGGTTTTCCAAATAAGCTTATAGCTCTGAATATATCATAAATTGCTTTAGCAATGAGAGTGATTTTACTTCAAAAAACAATTAAATTGGCAGGCCTGTCAATATCCCGAGATATGCAACAGATGTAGGCAAGTAATAGGCAAACACTACTTCAAGGCCCTGGGAGTCATGGCATATATTTTAAAAGTGCAGATTTGTGGATGAGGCAAATGCTTCTTCAAGACAGAAAGATCTATTCAAATCAATATTATAAGAATTATAAACGGCCCATATAAATTTACCTAACCATCAAGCCTTCCAGCATTAAGGTTTTATATAATAGGTGGTGTAGTATTTTTAAAATACTCGCAATCCAGGCTGTAAAGATTAAATCAATTATAACATAGGCCACCACTTTCAGATAAACACATTTTTAACAGACGAACAACTGTAGTCCATTAGGTCATCAGAACACCTTAGATGGAGGAAGTAAGACAGAGAGTGGATTAGAAGCGCGATGGTTAATAATGCCCAAAATGTCTTTCACTGGCACTCCTCTAGTGATTATTTAATTAATCATTTGAGTAGAATCAAATGTCATGAAAAGCTTTAATCAACTCAGCCTTTCAGATTCGGCATAGAAAAAAAAGATCCCGCCATCCTGCAAGAAATAAACACATACACATAAATGGTTGTGAGAAAAGTGTAGGGGTTGGATACTAACGAGCTGATTGCACCAATTTTTATTTTTATTGCACTGAGAGCTTTTAAGTTGCAATATCAAAAAAGAGCGTTTTGCGAGCGAATCGTGATGGCACTCTTCGAACGTGACTTTAACTTTCTAAGAAACGTATGTTAGGCGTAGCTCAAAAACTTTTCAAAATGCAAAATTGGTTTTAGTAACTAAATCGATTTCCACTTGAATGGATGCGTCAAAAAACTGGACATGTAACTTATTCAGCCGGGACTAAGAAACTCTTCCCCCGTGTCGGCTCATTGCGGCTTATAGTGGGCAGAAATTGCAAACATACATGCAACTTGGGCAAGTGTCATCACAAATGCTAGAACCAGGCTTATTCAGTGTATTCGCGATAAGGGTACATTTCTACATCATAAAATGGGGATTCATTGAGCTTAAAAATAAGAAAGTTATGTTGCCACACCCAGTATTATATTAAAGAAAACAGGTTTCACCACTAATTTTAGGAATATGGCACATGTGCTTACATTTCCAGATGCATAAATTCAACCTTAAATAGTTTACATCGTTGAAACATCTAAATATAATCCCTATAATTGATTTACAATGGGACTTTTCGAAAACGATCGGCAGCAAAAACGATTAACTTCCGGGCAAAAGTATTGTACAACCTCTATATAATTGCTTTGAGAAAATAAAAATAGGATTTTTATGCAGAAACTGAGATTGCAAATGTCTGCTAACAGCTGTTCCTAAGAAAGTAGACAATACAGTTCAAGATCGAAAAATTACGTCTGTAAGACACATTTTATCCCAAAACGTAATTTTACGCTCCGGATCATCTTTGTCTGTTATATTATAGTACCCCAAAGGAATACATAAGTGTTGATACAACGTTCGTAACCTAGATATAGTTATTTAGATTTATATGCCTAAAAGTATATACATCGACTACGAATCGATAGCAGAGTCGTCCAACTTAAGTTAACTATGTCTGTGTGTCCACCCTTCCATTCGTCAGTCTCTCTGTCACCGATTTGTATGCCGGTTTCCAGAAAATTTTTGTTTTTGGTCAATCCGTAAGGAATTTTGAAAAAATGTCTGAGCAAGATATTAAAGCCATATAAACATCTGTATCTCGTTTATAACTACATGCAAAACAAATGAGAATTCCATTACAAATTACGTGATGGAATGAAATTCACAAGGAAGCGACTTTCATCCAGGTACAACAGTTTGTTCTTCAATCTTTAGAGCTAGAGAGATCTTTAGCTCCCAGCCGATTTCCAGACGATATAATGCGGTTGGCTTAGTATATAGAAAATATTAATTGTATGCTAAATGAAACAGGACACAAGTTAAGTAAGTTAAGCCTAATTATTCCTTACCTAAGGGACAAATATACATTTAATGTTCCCAATATTTTATCAAGAAGATACAGAAGTCGTTCGAACGAAGCCATAGCCTTTCTGCGTGCCAAACGGTGTCCAGTGATGACACCTATGGTGGCGCTAATGAAATGTCAAACGACAGTGAGAAATTCCTTAAATCTTCTAAAATCCAAGTTTGGCCAAATTCGTTTGTTTATTTTACAAGTTGTTCTAAGACTCTTTCTAAGATTTGATTTAATACCAATTGCGCCCGTATCGGACACGACTGTAATTTATTTCCATACCTGAGGAGTTCTTTAGCTTTACAGTTCCCTGTAATTTGACAGTTCCCTGTAATTTGACAGTTCCCTGTAATTTGACAGTGCCCACCACCCAGCACAATTGAATATTAAACTGCACTGACATATTTTGAAGAGATGAGCTGCAATCTGAAGTTGTCTTTAAATTTGTAGATGTTTATTCCAGGGATATTACTAAACGCTACCTTCGTGTTATTAAATAAACTTATTAGAATATACAGTGCCTCGAAAACCATAGACTAACCTCAAAAACTCATTACTTAATATAGCATAGCCCCCCATATGATGGCGCCCGATATATGCCGTCTACCTTCATTCGGTCGTGTACACATAAAAAGTTGTCTACTACCATCTTTTCCGCCACGGGCGTTCACAGCAAACAACGGTTTTTTTTATTATACTCGTATGTGTTGTAGTATTTCCTTTTTTTTCAGACCATATAACTGATGTCAATGCGTTCATTGAATCGCACATATCGTGTTATCCTTTCTTACTTTTCTCCTTTTTTTGTACATCTTTTATGAGTATTACTTTAGCCCAACCTACGTAAGTGGAGATATAAAATATTTACATTTTCGCAGAATTTACATAAAAGGCCCCAGCGCGAATAAAACCCTTTCAGTTAAATGGGAGAGAGGCAGAAAAGCCCCACAAACTTGTAAATATTTACAGATGTCCTTTTGTCTCAGCCGAGGGAAATTATACTCGTGTACATATTCTCCGCTGAGAAAAGAAAAAATAAAATCCAAAAATCTCTACATCTGAAAGGAAGATAAGAAAAAATCTGATTACATTTTAATTGATTGCTTAGGACATTCACAAAAAAAAATCAGAGTAAATCCAATAAGTGAAGGACATTTTGGTTCACCAAAGCCATACAAATGCTGATTTCGTCTAGTGCGAATGGTAACCCAATTTGAATTCATTTGGTCCAGCAGTATCTGGGATACTAAGGTGGGTATGCTGATTGTACCCAATTGTCAAGTAGGCACATGGTCTATTTGATTGACACTGGATTGTGGCCTAAAATTGCAAATGTCATCAAATGTCGCGTAGGATCAGTCGATTCATTATTGTGTACACGTGGAAATCTCGGCAGAGTGTATAGTCTGTCCCTTAGCTGTTGAGTAATTTATCCTCTTGATACCTTCTGCTGGTGCGGAATAAATAGGGGATTCGGTGGGAATATCTTTTAAGGGTATCTATCTGTGTATATGGGGTTTTGGTGTGTACGTGATTTGTTATATCTAACCTTGATTTGATGTGCGTTTTTCGACTTAAGTGGATTTCTTTTGCGATGTTAATCAAAATGGTGTTTTTTTCTTCGTCTTTGGGTTGATGTTGATGGCCTGGGTTATGTCTTATTTGTGATGCCTTTCACAGATAAATTAATGTTTTTATCATGCATGACTTCGATATGGCAGAATGGAAAAATTTATTAAGATCCTAGCATGTTTTTGGGACTTAATTACTTAAGACGGAGTTGCATGATTTGCAAAAAAAAATGACAACAGCAAGGTCATATTAGTGCCTGATTCTTTCGGACTTACAAACCACTACTCTTGGATACAATTGCTGGAAAAATAAAATAAAACGCCTTGATTTCCTATCATCAAATACTGCAAATAAGATAAAATATATTAAGCAATTTTTCCATAACAAAATAAAACTTTTGGCAGGTTACTTTTCTGTGAAAGCTCCAGTTTGATTCGCACTTAAGGCGCGTGAAATCGAAAACTTTCGATTTTTTAGTCGACGCAATAAATTGCTATCATACAACAAATTGTATGTTGCAATTAAAAGCGCAATTTAAATAATCATTTTCGCAACACCCTGTAATTAAGGTAGTACTAGTAAATCTAGAAAGAGAAGGATGCAAGGTGATTGCAAATGCGGATGACGAGGCAATATCTGTTTCAGAGAAATACATTAATACTCTTAAAGAATTATGATCTTATGTACTCTCTAAATGGGAGGCCACACGCGAACTTTCCGGTAACCTCAAAGAACCTTTTCAGCAGAAAATAAAAAAAAACTTCAAATTAACCTCCAAAATTCAGTGGCAAAATTCTCTAGTTCGCCGAATCAACCGAATACCAGGGTCTGGTTTTGGACAATAAATTGAACTGGAAAGCCAATGTGCAACAACGCGTTAGGAAAGCCACGGTAGCCTTACACACTTGCAAAAAGGCAATCGGTAAGAAGTGAAGTATGCAACCCCATTTCTTTCTCTGGATCTATGTGTCACTCATTAGACCCATACTCCTGTATGGTGTCTTAGTCTGGAGAACTGCTTTATAAATCGATTCCAACCGCAACATTCTAGGTAAAGTTCAATGATCGGCTTACATATGTATAAGGGGAGCTCTAAAATGCTATCCAACATCTAGTCAGATAGTAGCTTGTGCAACTATGAGACTGAGAGCCTCGTCACAGTGGACACCCACTCAAGGTGAACACACAAAGATTCTGAATCACATTTATATTACAGAAAGCACCGACCACACCACTACCCAACTCAGTTTTGAAAATAACTCCTGGTCAACCATTCCTAGTAGCCTTGAATGGGATTTGGATACGATCGGAACCAATAACTCGATTCACAACAATACGGATGGACCTAAAACAAATGGCCACAAAGAAGCGTTGTCCTGGTTGAAGTGAAATACAATATCCACGAAGTAAATCAACATTTTCAGTGGCAATTATGCGGCAATAAGGTCCCTGAGATCCATCTCGCTTACATCGAAATACCCACGAATGGCGATTATCTCTACAATGATGGCACAGCATTTTGCAATTCCCCTATTCTGGGTACTGGCAGATGAGCTTGCCAGGCAGAGCACTATCCTTGATATTCTACCGCCCGTAGAAATGTTAGGTATGCTCCTCGATACATGTAAATTTCAGATCAAACTAGTCAAATAAATCTTCTCAACATCGCCTACAAGATCGTATCTGCCGTAATATGTGAACGCCTGAAACCGTTTACCAACAACGTGATCGGCCCTTAACATTGTGATTTTAGACCAGGAAAGTCCACAACCTATCAAATTTTCACACTACGACAGATCTTGGAAAAAAACCAAGAAGTCTAAATCTATATGCGATACCTATTCATCGATTTTAAGGCCGCATTAGACAAAATTAACACATTTATATACCGCCCAAACTCGTCCGCTTGTGTAGGATAACGATGGAGAATTCTCGCTGCTCCATCAAGGTCGGAAGCGACCTCACTTACACATTCGATACCATAAAAGGATTAGGACAAGGCGATGCGCTGTCATGTGACTTCTTCAATTTGATTCTTAAGAGGATTGTGCAAAACTCCCGAGCCAACAATAGAGGCACAATTTTCCAAAAATCGGTACAACTACTAGCATACGCCGACGATATTAAAATCATTCTTAGGACTCAACGTGATGTCATAGCCAGGTTTGGTATTATAGAGAAGGAATTGGGAAGAATGGGTTTAGCAAAAATGAGGTCTAGCCTAAGTATATGCTGCCAACAAAGAAGGACACACAATATCGACGAATTGGACAGAACGTCACCATTGACAGATATAATTTTGAGGAAGTACGGGACTTTGTCTATCTCGGCTCCGCTATTAACTCTGAGAACAACATCTCTTCAGAAATTAAACGAAGAATTACTCTTGCCAACCGCTGTTTCTTCGGGCTAAGATGGTAATTCAGTAGTAAAGCCCTCACTCTCCTGTATAAGACCCTGATCATCCCAGTCCTGCTCTACGGCGCTGATACATTAACCGTCTCAAAAGCGGATGAAGAAATCCTTAGTCGATTTGAGAGGAAAGTTCTTCGAAAAATCTTCGGTCCCGTTTGCGTTGACCGGTTATGGAGACGAAGATTCAACCAAGAACTATGCGTGCTGTACAGCAACATGGCCCTGTTCAAAGAACTCCGCATTGGACGTTTAAGATGGCTAGGACATGTAGAACGAATGGACACCAATACTCCGCCTCGCAGAGTCTTCGATTTCCAGCCAGACGTCGCACGCAGTAGAGGAAGGCCTCACCTTAAGTGGCACGTACAAGTAGAAACCTCAACCAACTTGGAGTGCTCAACTGGAGGCAGTTAGCTAAGGACCGGGCTAATTGGAGAGGCATGTTGGTTGAGGCCCAGGTTCATTACGGACTGTAGCGCCACTCTAGTAAGTAAGTAAGCTCCATCTGCTTGACAATGCTGAATTAGATCAAACATCAGCACCATAATCGGTTTCCATAGAGGATACTGCCATAGAGGATTTTGCAATAACTTCTGTAGAACCTCCGTGGACGAAGAAGAGAAGGAAAAGTACTTGAGTAATACAATCATCTTCTTTACTCTTGTCCAGATCTCTCGGGTAGAAGAAAACTATATTTGGGAAACTATTACTTTGATAATCTAAGTGGGCAGGCTAATATCAATGTTAGAAAGCTCCTACGCTATGTCGTCAACTCTGAATGGTTAAATTAGGTGAACGAATATAGAGAAGTCGACATCTCCATTTGGTACCACAACAGGCCTTTATGTCCTAGGTGTGCACGGGCATGGCGTAATGCCCTTACAACCTAACCTAACATAACCTACCTTCAAATAAGTTGATGCCATCAAAGTTGATTTAAAAATTGGTCTACACTGTGCACCTAAATAAATACAACATCCTTGGGAAATGTATACTCAAATGAAATACCTTTAGTGTAAAATGTTTTGGTTAAAGTTGAGTTAGGTGAATCCTACTCTATCTCCAGCTAATACCAATAAACAACAATTAAGCTTAATTTTCTTTCAAAGTTTAGCTGTGTTATAAGAAAAGTAACTTTCTAGAAATTCTTGTTGCAATAAAGTTCCTTAGACTTTTAAGGGAAGTTGCCTGCTTCACTTATTTCTCAAAAAGAGAGTTTTGCTGCATGTAATGGAAATTGACCTCTTCCTGTACAGAAAATGAATTTGTATAATTTTAAACATAGGTTAGAATAATTAAAACAGTTTCATTAAATAACATCCTAAAAGCGTTCGTAGATAGGAAATTCTTGTATATTGTGTCTACCTCCGGGTCTGTATTACAATTTTAAATGAATCCGTTTTACAATAACAGACGAAGAAATGGAAAATCATCTGCATGCTAATGAAATCTGTCGCTATCAGATATGCAAATAGCTTAGACCTTAACATTTTATGCAATTTATTCCAATGCAGGCATAATGCAAATGTCATTTGCAAAAATGTCAAACAGCTGAAAAGTGTCCACTTCAGATGGAAGGACATAACATGCATACAATATTTTGGTAACACAAATTATCCGGAAATGGGGAGCAGTGAGGGAAATTAAGAAACGAAAGCAAGATTACGTTCAGAAGTTGAAATAGATGCAAAGTCTTGTTTCCGTTATAATTTATATCATCAGTATTTTTTTGTTTTTATTTTGAGTGGATGATTGCAACAGAAAATATAACCAAAATGCAATGGTATTTAAGTTTTTAGATCTCGGAAAACACATGCTGATATTGATCCTTTTAGTTGGAGTGGGAAACTGTTATGGATACAGCTGCGTACCCTTTGTACAGGGATTCAGTTAAATATTCATATTGTTTGGATATGAGTTGGATGTTTCTATTGCAATCACGAGCTAGCCCAATAAAATTTTGAACCAAATTTTAGTATGATATATATATTGCGAATGATATAGCGGTCGGGGGGTAGATGTGATCTCATACGACGGCACATACTCCTTTTCAACTACAGCGGAAGAATTCACAAAATGAAACAATCCTAACTCCCAGTAATGGTGGGCAAAGTGAACAACTTCCATGAGCTGATCGGATTTTATTCAGATAACAGGTCAACTATGAAACTCAACTATTAGACAAAAGGCCAAAGATAGCGCTTAATCCCGTAATGGATACAGATGAGGTATCTATTAAATTTTAACAGGACATCTAGATTTGGGGGTTGTGCCTTGGGTGCACTTCGCTTAATCACGAATAAAGCTAATCGTGACGAAGAGATCAAATGCTTCGAAAAGGAATAACTATACGGTCCACTACGATGCTTCCCGAAAAAAGGTCAACAACGTTCGCGTCTGGTATGTTAGAAAAAGTGCAACCGAACAACTAGATTAGGCCTTAAGCAGCTACAAAGCAAACATTACGCTCATCCAGGAAACACGAAGGGATAGGGTGGCCAAAAGAAGGACGAAAACATTTGTGTCATCTGTTACAGCCAGTGCTATAGTGAGCAAATGGAGCGACTATTCGGACATTAAATTGTTGTAAACTTCAGAGTTAGGCAATAATAAGGTTTTAGTAAATACTTTATTCCCATCAAGGCCAAATTCGATAACATAAGCCTTGTATGAACTGATGCTCCGATGGAGGATAAAGATTACATAGTTAAGGGTTGTTTTTAGATAAAATCGGGCTGAGGTAGGACGAGGGAACACGTCTGGCACGTCTGGCAACGGACTTAGGCTAATTGACTTCGTTGCGAAACGAAATGCTACTATAGACAGCACACGATTTCTTAACCTTTTTATCCAGAAGGCAAGAAGCACATATTCACTCATATTCCTTAATGTATCGATTAGTACCATACCATCAGTACCTAATATTGAAGACTATTGGCGAGAATGTCAACAAGCAACCGATTAGCTAGGAACACCGGATTTGATCAAGAATGTCAACAGATGCTTGCAGCCGATATCGAAACCAACAAGGCCAAGCTTGTAGAGAAGACAAGAGCCGCCGGATTTGCAGAAAGTTAAAAATACTTAGAATAGCCTACAAGATCTTTTCTGCCATATGTGGACGCCTGATGCCGTTGACCAACAACCTGTCCGGCCCCTAAGAGTGTGGTTTCAGATCCTGAAAAAATAAGCAAGAAGTCCATATCAATACCCAAAATCTATTCATCGATTTCGAAGCTGCAAACGACAGACATCTTATATTGAGACCAACTACACAGAGCTACGTCTATGCTTTTGTACACAGCGCACAATGATGGGAAGTTATTGCTGCTTCATCAGGGTCGGCAACAACATCACCGAACCATTCGGTTAGGATTGAGCAAAACTGTTGAGCCAACACAAGAGGCACTTACTTCAATAAATCTATGCAGATACTACCGTACGCCGAAGATATTCACATCATGGTCGTACTCAACGTGATGACACTGTCACTTTTACGAAGGAGATACAGGTAAAGAAATCCTTTGTTGTTTTGAGCGAAAAAATCTTCGGTCCCGTTTGCTTTGATCGACTAGTGACATAAAGATTCAACCACGAACTGTACGAGCAGTACAGTGACATAGGCTTGGTGAAAAAACTCCGCACTGCACGTTTATGATGGCTATGACATATAGAGCGAATGGACCCTAATACTTTTTTTTTTTGTTAATTGATTCGTTATTATCTTATAACTTAAATCAAATTAATTATGTATATAACTCTTTAAATAGACTACTTGATCTAATATTTGTTTCAGATGATTTAAATGCATCTGTTATAGAATGTTGTCCATTACTTTTAAATTCAATTCATCATATTGCAATTAACATTTGTATCAAAAATTACCATTATAATAATGTGAGTAAATTTAATCATAATTCAAAAAATGTGTATAAATTCAATGTTAACAACCTATCGCGTATGAATGATTGTTTTAAAAATATTAATTGGTCAAACGAATTTCTGAGCAAAAATATATCAGAGAAATTTTATACATTCAAAATAATTTTTAACAATGTCCTTAATAAATGTGTGCCTATGATTCACAAAAAAGTAAATTCTCACCCGACTTGGTATAATATAAGATTAATTAAATTAAAAAATGCAAAAAATTCGGCACATAAAAAGTTTAAGAAATCGAATTCGGTTGAAGATTATGCTATTTTTTCGCGTCTGAGAAAAGAGTTTGTTTTCTTGTCTAAATTCCTCTATTGTAATTACATTCGTTCTATAGAAACAAATCTTAAAAATAGTCCTAAAACTTTTTGGAAATTCATAAATACGAAAAGAAAAAGTATTGGGTTTCCAGCAATGATGAACCTTGATGATAAACAATCTAGTGACCCTAAAGACATCGCAGATATGTTTTCTGATTATTTTCAAGGTATTTATAACTCAACCTCATCAGCTTCAATTAATTCAAACTATTTTTATTCTCTTCCATCTGTTGTTGATTGTTCCTCCTACATCTTTGATGTCAGTGATGTTCAAACTACCCTAAACAACTTAAAACCTCAACGTAAACCAGACATTTTGGGTTTTTTTCCTATCGTCCTACGTAATTGTGCAAGTTCACTTTGTTTTCCATTGTCAGAATTATTTAATCAATCCCTTGCTAATGGAATTTTTATTGATGAATGGAAGGTGTCTACAATAGAGCCAATTTATAAAGCAGGTAATAAAAATAGTATTTGTAACTACAGGCCAATTACTAAGCTCTCGGTCATTCCTAAAATCTTAGATAGTCTTGTAAAGGATAAACTTTCATTCACAATCACGCAACATATCAGTAAATACCAACATGGTTTTTGGAAGGGTAGATCAACTGTCTCCAACTTAGTAGAATTTACTAATTTCTGTATGAAGTCATTAGAAAGTCATAATCAGGTGCATGTAATATACACTGACTTCGTAAAAGCCTTTAGTAGAGTAAACTTGAATATTCTCATAAAAAAACTGAAAGCTTGTGGCTTTTATGGTCCATTACTGCAATGGTTTTCGTCGTATTTGCATAACAGGAAACAATATGTTGTTATAGGAGACTATTATTCTAAGGAAATTCAAGTTAACTCGGGTGTTCCAGAAGGAAGCCATCTTGGTCCCTTGATATTCATTCTTTTTATCAATGATCTGCCGGATTTATTAAAAAGTTGTATGTGTCTAATGTATGCTGATGATATAAAATTGTTTGCAAAGATATCAACAATAAATGATTGTCACATGTTGCAAAAAGATTTAAATACTTTTACTGAGTGGTGTAGCTTAAACGACTTGGTATTAAACGTTGAAAAATGTGCTTGTATGAGCTATAACCGAACTTTTCATCCAATCTACCCATATTATACATTCAACAGTACTCCAATAAAAGTAGTTGATGATTTTAAAGATCTTGGGGTATTTTTTGATAGCAAATTAACATTTAATCTACATATTAATAACATAGTTTCCAGAGGAAACTCACTTTTAGGTTTCATCAAAAGAAACTCTTCCGATTTCAAAGATCCTTATACTATTAAGGCATTATTTTGCAGTATTGTGCGTCCTGTCTTGGAGTATGCTTGTGTTGTTTGGTGTTCAACTACTATTTTAAATAAACAGAGAATTGAAAGCGTTCAAAAAAAATTTATAAGATTTGCTTTACGTCACTTATTTTTCAATAATGGCATTGAGGTTCATCATTCGTATTGTTCTAAATGTTTATTACTTGGAATGCAGACTCTTGAATCGAGGCGAAAAATGTATAACGTTATGTTTATTCGTGATATTTTATGTGCAACAGTTGATAGTGAGAATTTGCTTAGTTGTTTGAATTTGTATGCTCCTTCTAGAGCTCTTAGGCTAAGACCACTGTTATTTGAAAGTCGTCATAGTACAGTGTTTGGTCAGCGTGAACCTATCTCTTTGTCTATTCAAATGTTTAATTTGTACTGCACAGAATTAGATATATTTTTGCCCAGAAACATTTTTAAAAATATGCTAATTACTCTTATTAATCATTGAATAGTTTTATTATTTTATTATTAATTAATTATATTATATAATACATTTTCCATGTATCTCAAAATCTGTAGATTGAAAATCGTAGATTGAAATAAATAAATAAATAAATAAATAAATAAGCAGAGCATATAGCATATTCCGAGCCAGATGTCACACTATGTATAGGAAGAGCTCGACTTAAGTGGCCGCTCGAGTAGTAATCGAGCTTTACCAACAAGAAATGCGCAACTGGAGGCATATGAAATAATAATAACCAGGCTAATTGGAGATGGAGATTGCTACATTGAATAATACTGGGGAGCTCTCAGTCATGATTGGGCTTAAAAATCCCACCTACTATATACCTTCCTTCTTGAACCAAGTTGATTACCTTCTTGTCAATGCATGAAGGACGAAAACTAACTACCGGATCAGCCCACAAACTTAATTTATTATTTAATGTCGATTAATCTTATTTAATACTTACAAAAAAAAACTATAAAGGTACCGGACGTAATTCCACACAAGTAAATTAAATTAAAAAAAAACCCTCACAAGCACAAAATTGAAAATAAATTTGAAAGAAAAAAACTCATTTAACGTTATTAAATCGTACCGCCTTCATTCAACAACAGCGAACAAGTAGGTCTAGGTAGAAGAAATTATGCACACATATCATGTTCGTCCTCAAAAAATCAACGATTCATAAAATGGAATTACCGTATAAGCAAATAACATAAGAAGCCTTGCAGCCACAAGCAGAGAGCTTACCATCAAGCTTAGGTAATACTCGTGCATCCTGTCAGGAATGTGGTACTCTTTTAATATTATATCGCCCCTCATGAGTTTGTCTCCACTCAAACCAACGTTGCGAACAGAAGTGTAAACATATCCACCACGACCACAAGTGGTTGCTAGCAAATTTTTAAATCACTCATATTGTCTTTGACTATATACACAAACGAATCCATTATCCTTTCACAGGAATAAAAATACACTCCCCAGATATTTCAGCATCAACAACTTGCATATGTACATCCACGTCCTGATACCCCTATTGAAAGGAGTTTTTTTTTTCCTCAGTATTTGATGAAAAAGTATTTTTTTTTATTTATCTTTCATTTTAGTAAAAAACGGAAGAATTTATGATTTTCCCGAAAGTACTTAATTTTCCCTAGATCACTTTTTGCAGCGTAGAAGGTAGGTACATGTCCTTGGATTACAAAACAAATAAAACCAAACTGAGTTGTGAACCTTTTGCGTTTCCTTGTATGGAACTTTTGCCTCTTTGATATAAATTACAATTAGATGCACGTTGTATCTTTACATTAAACTCGGCCGGGTATACCTACACTCACAGCTTCATTGTACGCATCACGAATCACATCCTTTTCTACTCATCTCGAGCAATATATTTTAATCAAAAAGGACGAAGAAATGTATTTACACGCCCGACTTCGACGTGCGTACGCGCTTTGTTTGAGAGATTTCGCAATTTTCTGACAGATGTTTATCATATTGCAGTCTTCTCAGGACCATACCATATCCCTCAAAATGGCATTTGAGGAAAACGGCAGACGAAGGTAGAGACGCGTGATACTTTTCGGCACGGGTTGAGTAACATTGAGGAAATGAAGAAATATGATGGCACAGCCTTAGTCTACTATAGCTCGTACAACTCTAGGGTATTGTTATGATTAACCTATCTTGGTGGATGGTTTATGGTATTGGATGCTGAACTGAACCGTGGCGACGTATATTTGACTTACTAGGAGATGGATGGGGTAGCATGGTGTGCTCTATGAAATTGTGCTATTCGCATGACTGAGTAACAAATTCAAAAATAGAAAGTTTGTGCTGGCTCAGGAAATGGCTGAATTTTGTTGGCCCGATTTTATGACGAATTTGAAAATAATCAAAGTTGGGGCTGGTTTTTGTTTTGGTTTACTCGAAGGGAATCACACAAGAAAGAGGGTTAGGGCAAAAAGTTATTCATCTCATCTTAGAGACTATAAAAAAAAATATTTTATGATGAAGTTTTTGCGTCCACTATCTGATGATAAATTTAAAATTACCTGGATGAAGGACTTCACTAAAAAAAATCCATGACAGATGAACCGAGTCGCAGTCTCATCGGTTTTTTAAGGGCCTATTGATGCCATTATGTAAGGAATATAACACCGTTGAAGAGTCAGAAGCGGCTTCTCTGGGTGGCCATTACTTTGCTGTATAAATCTAACTAATTGAATGGGTATGTTGGCTTTGAAAGCCGCTTTACTTTGTGTCTTATTCGCATATACCTGGGACTTCAGAAAACACCACAAGAAAATGTCTTACGGGGTCAAGCCGCACGATTTCGGTGGCCATTTCACATCACCTCCACATGAGATGATCATTACCTAAAATCAATCGTGCAAAATTTCCGATGTGGCGTGAGCTGTGTGACCCGTAGCGCAGTCCTGTTGAATTGGTGCCTATATAATCCAATTTAGGCCAAAAAAAGTTTGTAATCATCGACCTTTAGCGATAGCCGTTTACTGTGATATCCTGGCCAACGTCATTCCCTAAGAAATATGGATCGATGACGCCGCCAGCCCAAAATTTACACAAACAGTGAATTAACATCTTCCCAAATTCGACAATTTTCTTTGTTGATGCATACAATCATTCATCCAGAAAATGCGCCCATGGCTGAAAATGATTTTTTTATGAAGATTTGGGTCAGTTTCCAACTGCTCCAGAGCCCATTGAGCGAACACACGTCCTTGCAATGCTCCTGTACCTTCAGCTTCTGGCTCAGTTGAATTGTGTACAGGTGCAGCCTAAAGTCACGACACAAAATTCGCCAAGATGTAGTCTTCGAAAAGCCGAGTTATTGACTGCGTCGGATTCTCCTGCACATTCTAATGGACAACGGCAATGTTTTCGACAAATCTTGTTGTGCATCGAAGTACGGGTGTTGGTTTATTGCTTATTGAACAAGTGTACTAAAATTTACTGCGAATAGTCCTTTCGGTAGGACGATTAATGGGGGGAGCTTAAGGTAAGTTACCGGAACAGAACACCCATTTTGGTAAAATATTTGCACGTGATGTTATAGGCTATGTCGGTCCATGGTTATAAATGACCGCGAATTGAAAGATGAAAAAACAAATTTATGGCTCAACAGGCTCGTTAGTACACAGGGCCCAGCTTTTTCTTGCAAAAATTCATGTGTTCGTGTGTACTTCTTGCACGATGACCTCCTGTTTTATGCTGACTCCGAATAGATAAGTTGAGATAGGCTTTTGTTAACAATTGACACCACTCGTATGATTTGTCAGATCATCACAAGAAGAGGGCCAGTAATAAAAAATTTTTAAGTTGTTGCTATATCTGAGGATAGCATCGCTTTATTTTAGTTTTTTTCCGAAAGTAAGGGTAAACTGATTGTAAAAAGTCTGATAAAATTCCACACTAACTCTAATATGACTGATTCGGCGTTAAAAAGAAGGTCCACTACACACGTTTGCCTACACTTCTACATAGCTTTCGAAAAATCACCAACAACACCAGCTGGATTTAGTATTACAAGGATTTTTACGGGTGATAGGCACCTAAGTCATCTACTTTGATCTTTAATCTTTAGGAGCGACTCAGAATCAGCTAATTTTTTTCCTGTTCATCTCCAAGGGATTTTTCTTGGCTTTGCTTATCTGATATTAACGAAATATGCTTTCCTGAAGTGGTACCTTATTTTTGAGAAGTTACCTCTTTACATATTCGATCACTCAAACTGTTTTGAAAGTCCGTGGTTTTTCCTCAAAACAAGCGGCAAGTCTCATCCTCACCTGCAGTTTTAAGTAATAGGCCACGTTTTTGGCTGTGGCATTCTGAAGCAAGTAAGTTTGCTGCTCGATCTGGTAATATATACTGAGACTGGTTGAATCTTGGGAATTCTTTGCAGCAGTATTACAAGGAAACATGCGCATATTTCTGAGGACTCATCTTGGGTCAAGGTATTAGATGAAAGCTAAATTGGTATCATATTAACCATTTAATCAGCCGAAAAGGGCAGACTTACTCTTGGAAATTTATAAATAATATCTTGTGCGAATATGACAGAGCAGCTCATGTCGATTTTTTTACTTCTTTAAGGCAAACTCAAGATGCCAGGGTTGATTTTATATTGAGAATTCGTCCGCTGTTTATAGAGAGGTTTTATTGGTGACCTTGCCCCGAGCTAACTTGGTCCTGCAAGTGGGTTATTTTATTTCCCACCCAACCTGCATATCTTCAGAGTGTTGCTCTATCCATGACCTGAGGACGCGAGTGATGGAAGACTAGTAACTAGTAACTAGTAACAAGAAGTTCAATTTCACTGTCCTTCTTGAAGCACGTGTAGTACTCAAGGCCCTCAAAGAGGAACTTGTAATATTAAATTGGATTTCGATTTCCAAGTAAGAATGCTGCTTACAACGCAATAACGTTCTGCAATCTAAACTAATTGCTCTCAAACACAACATCATCAGATGATTAGGGAGAAAACTGAAGGAGACTACCTTAATGAGTTCAGAAAAACTCTAACTACATCGATTCTTTTAAGGCAGCACCATACTAATAATGCTGCAATAAAATCTACTTGTTTTCATTACCGTTCCAAAGATAAAAACAAAAGTAGCTCCTCAAAGATACAGCAAAAGAACCCACTCGCATCATCATCATATTAATTTCTTATAAGACCTTTTTTTCATAAAAAGCATATTGAATACTTCTTCTCATACAATTTTTCCCTAACGCCAGTATATACGTTTGAGCAAGTAACTTGAGGTGTTTTAATGAGCAAGAAAAAAAAAGACCCAATCATCCTTCGGCATAGCATAGATGCAAGACATTGAAGCTCAGTATAATAATCCCCTGAGCATTTAGTTAATTACAGAAAGAAAATTACATTTCAATGTATCTACTTACGATGAAAGGATAATATCCACATGTCACATTGAACTCCCTTTGGACTTGCATATCTCATTCAAAGTCAAAGCGAATTTCCCATTAAATATCTATAACTACCGCCAAACCCGCAGTGCAATCGTAATACAAGAACAATTCATCAGAAAAAACTCTTGGCGTGCAAAAAAACTCGCTTTAGTCCTTAAATACATCTCTCAGCATTTTAGTTTTCCAACTGAAACAACAAACATAGACAATCCCAAGGACTCATCATTGCGGACTATACAATTCCCTGATTAGTGTGCATCCTAAAGAAACGCCAAGGAGACCACGAAAAAAAAATCCTGTATACACCGAAATAAGGACGATGAAAGCCTGAAACGGGAGCGCGGACCAAAGGAAATCAAATTAAAGTTGAAATTCTTCCCCGTCTCCTGGTGGGATAAATAAAATGGGAATTTATTTCTTGCCCCAAGAAATATAAAAGGAAACAACGATGAAATGATGGAAAAACGAAAAAAAAAAGGATTTATGTTTTCTCCCTGGTATTTCATTTGCGAATATTTTTCGCATTTTAAATTCAAATGAGAAAAACTTCAATGTCCCATCTGAATGGTGCCCAGAAAGTAGTCAACTGAAATCCTTGTTCAATTTCATCGATCAAGTTGGTTGATACCATTGAGGGAATTTTTATTCCTGTGTTGAATATTGGGCAAGGTCCACGCAGTGCGATTGATTTCGAATAAAGTCCTTGCAACAGTAAGTCTAAGTACCTAGTTCGATTTATAATCGACGTAGAAAATATGAAGCTGCTACTATGTAAAGATTGGAGTCATGGTGTTAGTAAATAACATTTCAGTCAAAGTGTTATATAGGCCCCCCAAAGGAAGGCAAAAGAAGTCACCGTTGACTGTGGCAGTTTAATTTTTGATGAATTAAGGGTCGATGATTCCACCAGACTAATGTCTTCACCATGAAAGACTTTCTCGGGATACATTAGAGATATTGGTGCATCTCATGTGGACTGGTATAGTCCCAAGTCTGAAATTGCGGAGTCGTTCAGACATTAAAACACAATTCAGACATCTATCCATCCTCAGAAAGGCCTCTTCGTTAGAGATGATTTTTTTTTATTTCTGGGAAAATGTAGGTCAACATTCAACTGCTCCAGACTTCAATTTGTAAGTATACTGCTTGGTCTATAGAAATGGTAATTTACCGTAGTTGTTGGATTTTATACCGGTACAGACCTCGACGTTAATTCCGACAAGTTAAAGTGGCAGAAAACTCAAGGTCTTGTGAACCACAAAATTATACATTCTAGAGTTTTTCGGTAGTCTCAATTGCACAGCATTTCGGACAGACAGACATATTTTGGAGACAAACGGGTATTGGTCGATTACTTTTCATACCGGGTGAAGGTTGAGGCGAGGTTAAAAATCCCATCAAATGCGGAACGTTTCTTGAACAGAGCACTGCTGTTGATCAACGTTAAATGGTAGCCAAACCGATTTTATGAAATTACAACATTTTTCACCTAGCTGATGTCTATCAACACTGACTCTCAGATTCTTCGGGACAATCCCTTGGTGCCTTGTACCTTGACAGTAGAAGAGGCATATATTTTGTGTCCTCAAACTGAGGCATCATTGACTACGAGCTTATGCACACCGCGTGCTACTCAGAAACTTGATTATTTCCTCACGCTGTACTGGGCCTTGAACTTTGACCGTAAATATGGTTTCAATCACTATGAGCGGCAGGCACATATTCCCTTCAAAAGGCGGCAGCGGAAGAATTCCTTAGATGAAGTTGGTGGCGGCTAGAGTTAGGATAGACAAAGTAAACAACCTATTTGAACTGCTTTGACATAATATTGGGACAACGGGTCATCTAGGATAGTCGGACCCATTGAGCAGAGATCATGGTTGCTGACCCGAAAGGCCAACGATAGCGCTCAATACCATAATGGTGACTGATGACCCCGTCTCCTAGAGGTCTCTTAAGAGGCCTCCGTGTTAGGGGTTGCGCGTCATGGTAACATCCTTCAAGTGCAAAAAATAGCCGGTTATGAAAGAGATAACAGCCTTGGATAACGAATCCAACTCAAAAATTTGGATCAATCATCGTGCGTTAAGCGTTCAGACATCTAAGGATGCGGCTTCGTGGGGAGCTTACTTAGGTTAAGAGTAATCAACTTTAAGATGACTAGTGATTGCCTGGCTGTTATCCGTATCAGAGCAGCGCTTTGCAACGTCAGACTTATATACACGCCCCTATTGATCAAACAGAAGAACCTGATTGGGGTGATTGGGGACGTTAATAGGAAAATCGGTAAAAAAAACCACAAAAAATAACAGATAATGGCTTCCGACTAACATACTCCAGGGCAACCTATAAGACTTGGATTAGCAGCACTGGGTTCCCAGTCCCATTCATGACTGCGTGTGTACTTCTTGCACGATGTCGGGACCTCGTGTTTTATGCTGCCTCCGAACAACGAATTTGAGATAAGTTTTTCTTGACAATTGGTATCACTCGAAAGATTTGTCAGATTATCACGAGAGGCCAGTGAAAAATAATTTAGGTGTTGCTACGGCTGGAAAACGAACCTAGACCTTCTGCGAGGCAGTTCATCGCACCAACCATCGTGCCACTGAGCCCATCTGGGCTACCACTACTTCGAATTCGCAAGCCAGCCTGGTGATCTTCAAATGGACAAAACGCCAACCAAATCGACCATGTGTTCATAGATGCGAGGCCCGCAACCAACATCCTGGATGTACACACTTTCAATGGGATTAAACTCGTTTCTGACCATTTTCTGATCGCAACCAATTTTAGAGCCCGATTGGATAACGAGAATAGTGCAGTGAAGAGCCTTCAAGTTGATCGCTTTGTTGAACTAGTAATAGCCAGAATTTACAAGAGACAATTAAGTGAAGGACTATCAGCTGTGACCTTAACGACCACTAATATCAGCACCGGCACCCAGTGTATACATTATCGCAATATCATTAAAGATTCCACTATATGCAAATAAAAAGTTTTAAAATACAAACAAAATGGTGACATAGAGGTACATATATTGGAGCTTAAAAGCTAAACCCCCGCAACTAGGAAAGACTACAATGCCACAAGAAAGGAAGAGCTGACAAATCATGCGTAGCAAAAAGAGTCCACGACGATAAGAACCTCCGTCAATGCTACAAATGCAAACAACTGGCAGCTGGCTTCAAAGTTAGAACCTTGGCTCTCCGGAACAACAGTTGCAACTTACTCAGAGCGGCGCAGAATATTGTAAGCGTTATAGCAACTGCTTGATGTGCACAATGTAGAGAGAGTCATGGGACAAGAAGCGATCCGACTCCAATAGAAGTGGTATCTCTCCGTATTGAAGAAATAAGCGCATTAAAGCGCTAAAGAAAAACAAGACGCGCGGCTCTAGATGATTAGAACTAAAACTCCTCAAATGCGGAGACGTTTCCAAGCAACAACAAACTCTGGATAGACAAAAGCATACCCGAGCACTGGAATATCTGCTCCATATGTCCCATCTGCCAGGAAAGCCATCTGATGCCTTTCTGAAACTGCAAAGGCACATGTCTATATTTTTATAGATGTCTCTAAGGTAAAGCGAATCTATTACGCTTCACGAGCCCCCGGAGATGATACATGCTAAACATCTGAATGTATCATCTCAGGGCGATTCTGGAGTGTTGTAAGTTATATATTCACCGACTCTACTTTAGAAGTAAAAATTCCGCACATAAGATGGCCCTAGCGAGGTATCCGTCGGAGTGGAAAATTCTCCGATTTTGTACGATTCGGAGGATTTTAGCTTCGTGGTATTCTTCTCCGACATTTTGTAACGCACCCCGGCGAATTGCGTCAAAGTGCGTTCAGGTGCATTTTTCGTGTAATTTTTGACAGCTAAGTGGAATTCTTTTTCGGATTTCCTTCACCACAAATTCTCCGCGGAATTTATTTACGAATTGTAGTGAAGTGATTTTTATTCCGATGACACATACCTCGAATGGAATTTCAGCCTCCGATGAAGTATACGTGGCGGAAAATTCTGTTCCAACGGATACCTCGTTAGGGCAGATTATCCAAAGTACCGCGTATAAGTCTGAAGCCTTTCTGCAACACACTTATCAGCATGCATTATTGTGGGTTGTGGGGAAGACCATTGACCAAATGGGCACTCTCAAGTTAATCCTGGAAAAGACCAAAGAATTTTAAGTTAAGGCGCATCATCTTTTAACTATCCTTGGAGTAGTGACCCAATTCTGGATTCCATAAAAAATGGATACAGCTGTGTCATTTGACCTTTTCCTAACGTTGCAGGATTCCACCAAGGGGTTGCGCTATTATACGATTTCTTTAAGCTTGTGCTGGAAAAGAAGAAGAAGAGCGTGGACCAGGTGTGTTAACACATAAGGAAAATTAGTTCAGCTACTGAAATACTCGATACATCTCGTCGATATTGACATTATTAGTCGTACATATTGTGCCATACTGAAGCAGTTACGCCAGTTAATGAACAGGCGAATAACGTTGGTCTTGACAAAGTACAGGGTGTGGCAAAATAAATTCCTTTTTTTAAATACGGACCATTAGTCTAAGTTTCGTACATGAGAGTGTTCTGAATCGAAGTTTGAGGTTATAAAGTTGAGTTTCCAGTCGGCCATTCCCCGTTTTTCTTCTGGCAAGGTAAGTAGGTTCAAAAAAGGTTTGGCATTAACGACCCATGCAGGGCATTAAACGTAGTTTCTTCATTCGTTTGGGTGTACGCGATTTTTATTTTTGACGCAAATAACGGGTGATCCAAGTAGAGATACTTTTTTCAATAGCCTTTTTTGACAGATCCCGTGTGAGTCGTGTCAAGCTGTCATGTTATTTTTGTTTAGTATTGTTTGGCATTTCATAATGGAAAGACTTACGCGTGAACAACGTTTACAAATTGTTCAACTTTATTATGAAAATTCACGTTCTGTGAGGAATGTGTTTCGTGCACTTCGCTCAAATTATGGTCAACATAATCGGCCTACTGAGCGTACTATTCGCAACACCATCACCCATTTTGAGTCCCAGGATTCATTATTGGATAATATTTGACCGAATAGACCACGTCCAGCACGCTGTGAAGAAAATATAGCGGCCGTAGCTGAGAGTGTACACGAAGACAACTCGGACTGAAGTATGGAACGACTTGGCGCATTTTACGTCAAGATCTTAAATTGAAAGCGTACACAATACAGCTTGTGCAACAACTGAAGCCGCTCGACCTTCCCAAGCGACATCGCTTCGCTCTATGGGCTCTTGAAAAGTTCCAAGAAGATCCGACGTTTTCGAGGCAAATTTTGTTTAGCGATGAGGCCCATTTCTGGCTCAATGGGTATGTAAACAAACAAAATTGCCGTATTTGGGACGACGAGCAACCTGAAGAGATTGAAGAACTGCCACTTCATCCAGAAAAAACAACGGTTTGGTGTGGTTTGTGGGCCGGTGGAATCATCGGTCCATATTTCTTTAAAAATTACGCCGGTGCGAACGTAACCATCAATGGCGACAGTTATCGTGGCATGATAACCGACTACTTGATGCCTGAAATTGAAGCTCGTGATCTCGGCGACATTTGGCATTTCAGCAAGAAGGCGCCACTTCCCACACATCGCATCAATCAATGGACTTATTGAGAGAAC
This sequence comes from Rhingia rostrata, assembly GCA_949824845.1. Classification (NCBI taxonomy): domain Eukaryota; kingdom Metazoa; phylum Arthropoda; class Insecta; order Diptera; family Syrphidae; genus Rhingia; species Rhingia rostrata. The sequence continues at coordinate 24,261,112 of OX463757.1, forward strand.
ATTTCGGTGAGCACATAATTTCACGTTTTGGGCCGGTCGATTGGCCACAAAGATCGTGTGATATCACACCGTTAGACTTTTTCCTGTGGGGATATGTAAGTCAAAAGCTTATGCCGACAAACCCGCTTCGATTCAGGCCTTGGAGGAAAGCATCACGCGTGTCGTTCGCCAGTTACCAGTCGAAATGCTCGAACAAGTGATCGAAAATTGGACTCAACGGATGGACTATCTGCGACGTAGCAACGGCCAACATTTGATAGACATAATCTTCAAAAAATAAATGCCAAAGAATGTTCTTTCAAATGATAATAAACATTCTTCATTAAATTTGAGTTTTCTGTGTTTTTTTCTTTAAAAAAGTAGGGAACCTCGAAATGGATCACCCTTTATTAGGACCTCCTATTAAACGCTTAACACGAACTGCAAGTTTAAGAAGCTTCTTATGACAATGTTACTCTTGGATGTTTGTCAGAATTACGCAATCAAAAAAATTATTTTGTTGTCACATTCAGAATTTGAACCAGAGGCGCCTCGATTACTTGTCTAATGCACTATAAGGCCGATAGGTAAAAAGTAAAATCAGGTCGACTTAATTACATTGACCACATTTATGAAGTGAATAGTACTGCACAAGCCACTAGAATCTTCGAATTCCATCCATCAGGTTTGAAGCGAAAAGGAAGTACTGAACGAATGGAAACAAAGTGCGTAGAATCAAATAGAGTGGGCCTGATTCAGGTCAGGGCGCGTTATATAAATACTAGTGCTGAATTACTCAAACCAAATTCAACAGATAATGCTTTAATAAGTTGCCCGCTTTCGACATTGCAACGATAACAATATTTGCTTTAAAAAAATCAATATAATCCCAATATGGAAGAATAAAACCGCTCTGATCCTAACATACCCTCATGACAGCAAATAGTCATCAATATTTTAATATTTAATTTTATCAAAAATGTTTCACCTACAAATCAGTTGACTCCAGAGTTTGCCTACAATTAAACTGACCTACAAATTAAAGGCCTAGAGTAATGGTGTCTGCCCACATCCTCACCTCAGCTATTCCCAGCTTATTGTGTCTTTTATATTTTTAAAACGGTGAAAAATAATTTGAAACAAAACAGAAAATATTTACCGTGCCTGTCACAAAAAAAATTACAAAATACAAATTCGACAGAAAAAAAATGTTTTTTTAAACTTTATACTCGTGTCAAATTGAATATTTACATTCCGAGTGCACAACGAATCGCCAGTACGCATAAGATACCTACAACAGCAACAGCCACCTCCCTCTCGTGACAATTTCGTCGAGGATAAATAGGACGCTATTTATACAAGCCTGCCGTGTGTTTACACCGCAGTGATGCTCCGCTGGGGAGGGCGAGTGTCGAAAATTTTTGTTTGTTTAACTTTGGGGATTTTGAATTTCGGTTTGTGGAATTCTTAAAACGATATCACAACAGATTCAAGCGTTTTACTTTTTTCGCATTTTTTTTTTGTATCTGTATCTATGTATCTCTTGTGTTGTGTTCTTTTCGCTGGTTGACAAAATAAATGTTTTCTCACTTTTCACTTGGATTCAGCTTGGTGGGTGGGCCCAAACCAAAGCAGCTTGAAAGTATTTTTTTTGTTAGTTCCCTAGATTGTAGGCGGATGCTAGCTACTCTCTGTTTTCTCTTGGACATACCTACGTCGTATCTACAAAAACATACGACATCTTTTTTGACAGAATTCGACAGTGAAAAATCTGGCTTTTGTATTGCGTGTGGTGTCAGCCTTTGTAATGCGTGTGAGTTTTATTACAAAACGAATGGATGGCGATAGTGACGGAGAGGCCTCATTTAAAAGCCATACTCTCGCGTGTATTCATTAACTTTCCGGTTGTATGTGTTTACGATCTGGTAAATGATCTTCGAAAATAAATATGAGCTCAAAGTGGTGACGATGCTCGCCATCAAACGAATAAATGGGAGTGGATGTTATTGATGGGAATTAGTGGAATTGGGCTTTTAATGGGGGCCGGGTAGATTGGAGGTCATAAATTTGTTCCTGTTAATCTGTTTGCCATACTATTCATCTGTGTCGACGAATGGTAAGTATTCATGCAGAAAAAAAGGGAACAAGACGTAGGTAGGTATGGTTTATTATTCACGTTACGATATGGAATAAAAGCGGATATGGCTTAAATGTTTTTGACACGCATACGTGCTTCCTTAATGGAAGATAAAACGGTTATTAAATTCGATTTTAGGCTTTACGCTGTAGAAATATCTTGAGTCGTTGATGGGATGTTTTCTCATATTGACTCGTTAGGGCAAATATTATGGGTGGAATGTTTGATATATTAGCATACAAATCATGAGCAATACGAAACAGCAGGATTTATCCTTTATTGGGAAATCAAATTTAAATTTGTCGTAAAGTGAAGCTAAGGTTTCATCTTTTCGCGAAATGGATTTTCTTGAAGCATTTATACATTGAAGTTGAATGCTCTGTAGTTCAGAACTTGCCAATAGTATAATATTGACGAATATTTAAAATAATAAAAAAAACACGGATTGGAAATATGTACCTTGCTGTAGTGGGTCACTAGATATTGCATTGGACATCTACCTTGAAGCCCGTGGATCTCAAAATCTCAAAACATTGAGGCGATGATAAGTTCAATCTTGAAATTTCCATTTATATTAGCTGCTGGTTACTCGGAAGTGTCAGAGATTTCTCGGGGTTTGTAGTTTGAGATGCAATATGTTGAAAAGATAAAGGCAACAGCGTTGTATTTTTATGCGTAAGATCGCGGCAATGATCTTACCTATAAGCGAGTTGGAAATCAAAAGGGACGACTGATGATTTTGGGTCTTTGATATCGGTTTGAAATGCAGGGAAAAAGAGGAATTAGGGAAATTGTGTGGATGCTATTGCAAGTTGGTGATAATTTGAAGACGTTCATGAAGTAAGCAAATTAAATTTTATCCGGCTTGTTGTTGTATCTGCATGTTCATTTGCAGTTACGCATCTTTCCAATGTTGAAATTAGTTCTGGATGGATTGCTGAACAACCATTTGTGTTTGCATAGGAGCTCAAATTTAAAGTTTGGGTTGCCTTTGAACATTGTGCATTGACTGATGGTAATACCGTATTTGTTGTCGAAGAATTTCTTGATCCGAGAAGCATCAGCGTTACGAGGGGCACCTTTGATGGGAAGGATAGTAACCTGATCCTTTTCTGATCGTAGTTTGTCCAACCTTTACAGCCACTCGGAAGGTGTCCGTATTGTTCCAAAGTGTATGATAGGCTGGTGAACAGTTTCTGAATTTAGGATTGGAGGGACATGCTGAAACGTCTAGTTCAGACAAGGAAGTGGGGCTGAGCTAACTTCAGTTTTAAATATTCCATCGAAAATAGATGTATTATAGTTGAAATTTCGATTTTGTTGGTTGATTATGGGTAGGTCGTCAATTTTCTTACTACATAATCGTTCCGGTGAGATTTTCAATATAAAACATAATCGAGGGTACAAAAATCAGTTCTTCTCCTACCCAATTGATTCTATTGAAAATTATTTCGAGCAGGAGATCAGGCTACTTTGGCGAAGGCTGTTTTTTTTTAGGTGGACAGAAGCTGGATGTCAAATTATTCGCGCAATGAGATGACTGAATCAAACAATTTTTTTGTTTGAAATAATAAAGAAAAAGAAAAGAATAGAATAAAAATAGAATAGTTTGGAATTAAGTCTGTTTTACGATGTATTTAATTAATGCAATGTTGTTGCGAGTTTCGTTGACCACGATATTGTTATCTCAGCCAAGCTGGATATAAGCCTGTCGATACTTTTAAATTTAGACTTGATAAAGCATGTATAGGACTGAACTGAGTTACTGAAGTCGTCGATACTTCTTAGACTATTTTCTAATTAATATATGTAATGCAGGAGTTTGTCCGGAAACTCTTTAATGTGAAGAGTTTTTTCTTTATCAAGCCTGACATAGAAGCCATGAAAATATTTGCAACAGATTCCCTTTCAAATAACATTGGCAATTGCTTAGTCCGAAAGACATAGTGAATCGGTCTAAACACCATCCGTATAATTAGCGAATTGTTCAGGAACATTTCGAAAAGTACCTACCTACTTCAATATTTTTGGAGCAACAGAAGTAGGCAAAAATAAATACAAATTTATGGTTCAACAGGCTCTTTAGTACCCAGGGCTTAGCTTTGTCACAACCATTCATGTGTTAGTGTATACTTCTTGCACGATGGCTGTACCTGCTGTTTTATGCCGTCTCCGAACAAAGAATTTGAGATAAGATTTTCTTGATAATTGTAACTACTCGCATGATTTGTAAGATCATCATGAGAGGAGGGCCAGTGAAAAATCGTTTAGGAGTTGCTCCGGCTGGGAATTGAAACCACACCTTCTGCACCGCAGTTCGTCACACTTATCATCGCGCTACTAAGCCCATGAGTAGGCACTTCCCGAAAAAAAAGAGGACGCAATTTTTTTTTAATTGATGTCCATTTTGAATTGAAGGGAAGAGTCAGCAAACAGAATATATACTACTGGGTGATGCCTAACCCTAAAAATTGAGTTTACCTGCGCTGTTCAATATTTTCTGCTAGGATTTGTTAGTCCTTGTTAACAAAGGGTGGTTACATTTTAAGGGCCTATGTTGTTTTTGAATAAAACACAAATTATGTAGGACAAAAACATAATAACTCCAAAGAAAGAAGTCCAATGGTATCAAATCATATGATCTTGGCGGCCAATTGACATTGCCACCACGCGAGATAACACGACCATTGAATTTGACGCGCAAAAGAGCCATTGTTTCGTTATCTGTAAGGCAAGTGGCACCCTCCTGTTGAAACCACATATCGTCCATATCCATATCTTCCAATTCGGCCCATAAAAAGTTTGTTATAATCTCACGATAGCGAACTCCATTCACAGTAACTGCGTCAATTGCACCTGGTAAGCGTGTAAATGTAAGTCTTTATGCATGCGCACGACGATGAGTTGAGGTGGCGGCTCTTCAGCCACACTATCACGATTGTAAATTAACCGAAAAAATCACGAAGTGCACAATATTTATTTTGATTTGAACGCCCATTTTCATAATAAGCATGAATAAGTTTAACGCGTTGCTCCATTGTGTATCTTTCCGTGGTTCAAATTGACTTAGTCTGAAATTGATAAATGTCAAATGAAATGCAGAAAAAACTTGACGTTTGGGTGTGGTTCACATTCAACATCATATACAAAGATATAAAAAACATTTCTCTATCCCTAAGGGGCATTAAATTCTAAAAGGTTTGAATGAAATAATATATATGGAACTGCTGTCGGCATCCGTTCTTTTCCCATCACTGGCCAAGGCGATAAGAGTCGAGCGACACGACGTGAGTGGAATGAGGAAGTGATGTTTTTGATTAATAAAGTGAACTTCAACAGCGAATTTGTTCCCGAGCGACTTAATATATTACTCCTGTGATATTCCACATATTCCCTAATGATATATTCCATCATGATATAACCCATTTGATAAGTTTAACTTTGTATGGTAATACCAAGGATTATATCCCTTGTCCAATCGTCAACAACATGATTGATATCTGGAATAATGGTATCAACATTACATCTTCATATTTGGAATCAGTAAGTTTTTTTACAAATCGGTCATATTGACAACCGATGAAAAAAAAATGTTTCAAAAGCCATTCACAGCATAGAGTTTTCGTATGTAATATTTTAAATTATCCACTAAAATGATGGCAGCACTTATTTTATATTTATATTATGAGAATGCGTAAAATGTGTATTATAATTAAATTTGATTTTATACGTGATTGTTCAACTTTACATTGTTGATAAAATAATCATATTTTCCAATTACTTTTCCAAATTGCATTTCTAATAACAAAGATGATAACGTATATTGTTGACATCACTTTATATCAAAACCGATATATCAATACAGGTGAATTATTATAAATTTTCAAAATTAATAATATCAGAAAATGAACACGCATGTTTATGACACATGGTTAGCGATAGATAATATTTCTCTAATATTTTTTAAAAACGTAATTTAACAACATGAATGCTGAAAAAAATATCTGTGAGCTTGTAAAGTAGTCTATAACCTAGCAGTAATGGTCTATACACAAATGCTTCAATATTTCTAGAGATTTAATCGTTTTGGGAGAATATTTGTTAAGGAGTCGGTAATTTTTGAACAAATGGGGTGGGTGGTGTAGTAAAATATCTGAGTGTCTGATGATATATTTTTTTGTATATCTGAAAGATTCTGTATGAACGCTGGGGTACCTAAAGGATCAATTCTCTCACCCACTGAATATTGATGACCCTTTGAAGACAACAAATAATCGCATTTTTATTGAGTAGGGCATTGTTGTGAGTCAGGGAGATTTTTTTAGTCAGGGTCGGGCCACAGAGGCATCTTCATTGAAGATGAGAAGGTCATGGCACGTTTGCGGTTGTTCGGCTAGGCTAGTCGGACGGGTTAGTTCTTGCCTGCTCACCACACACCAACTGCTCGACAAACATTTTGTGCGTGCCAAAATATTAAAAACAAAAAAAGAAAAACTAAGAGCGGACCACTAAAGATAGGAAAGTAAGGAAAGAAAAATAGAAGGTACCACTCATGACCTATGCCACCGTGAGGAATCTGGAATCTTAACGTTGAATTAAGCCACGCAGACGTTAACCGCAATACTAACGTTCCTAGCTTTTCTCACACCAATGGAAGGTTCACCAAGACCAAGAGATGGCCATCCCTCGACTACCGCTTGCTATCAGTCTGGGTATTATGAGTGATAACTCCTGAGGTTTACTCCCCAGATCTGAAATTATAAAAAGAAATAACTCCTGACCTTACTTACGTACTTTCCAAATTACAAAAGAAATAAAAAAAAATAAACTAAATCTAAAGCTAATGTTTTTAAACTTCACAATTTTCCTAACGAACTCTACTTCTTTCGACGGGATCCGTAGCACGATGGAAATATTTTGAAGTCATACAGAAAAATTGTTCTATGGCAAGTCGTACTGGCACAGACCGCCATATATAAGGATCTCGTTTCTCATGTGTGCACGTGTACAACCCCCGCCCGTACCATGAAGCTGATGAGCAAAAGTTTCTGTTTTTTGTAATGCATCATCTGTATGGCTTTATTATCTTCGGTGCGATGAACTGCCATGCAGAAGATCGATTCCCGGCCGAAGCAACACCTAAAATGATTTTTCAAAAGCTATCCTCTCGTGGTGATCACACGTGAAAACTAGTCCCTGGGTACTGACAAGCCTGTTGCTCCGAAAATTTGTATTTTTGTAACACTACTTCTAATTGCCCTATTTTAGCACTAAAATGCTTGGAGCACTATTAAAAATGAAACGTATACTCATACAAAAAAACACGACATACTTAAGCCGAAAAGCACTATAAAACTGTTAGATATAAGCTCAGAGCGCCCGCTAAGACTCGGTAAGTTAGGTTAGGAAAACATGTTGTTCATAAGTTAGATTTAAGCATTTTTGTCTAGTGGTAAGTTAATAAAAAAATGAATTTTAAAGTGACTAAAAGACTGAAAACTACTGACCGTGAAACCCAAAGGGAGTTCGTTAATTGGATTTTGGAAATGCTGATTTTTTTAACAAAATTATCTTCCGTGATGAAACTCGTTTTTATCTTGATGGCTTCGTTAATCGTCAAAATTGTCTCATTTGAGGTTTACAAAAATTGTTGAGAAACGAATGAATCCACAAAGCGTGACTGTTTGGTGCAGATTTTGGTCTGCAGGCATTATTGGATCATTCTTGTTCGAAAATATGCCTGGCCAGAAAGTAACAATTAACAACGTTCATTATCGTGACATGAAAACCCAGTTTTTAGAGTATAGGTACAAGCCACATGTACCTATACGAAACGGTCATAGAACATTTCAATAAAAGAGTACGTACTTGGCAGCAAAGCCGTGGCAGCCATTCATCTGATGTGCTATTCAATACATAACCCCAATCTATTTACTCTCTGAGTCAATTAAAAAAAAAAAAGGTTTTGAATAAGAAATCTGTATTTTCTATCAAAATTACATTTCGCATGAATACCCTTAACAGTCGGCAGCATCACAACATCAATGAAATGTCTATACAATATGGATTCTCAAATCCATTCCAATTTTAACAGGTATCCTTAAAATACTATTTTACGGCTTTTCGTATTTAATCACTGAGATTTTCCATTATCCCCCTTTACAACATAAACCATCTTAATATGACTTTGAAGTTGCCAAGTACCAACAGCTTAGGAATATATTCCAATTGTGGTCCATTAAACTCTTTCATTGAAAACATGATAAGTGTCCTTCTCTTGAGATATACTTGGAATACATATATAAGTAACATGTAAACATTCTCCCTGTTATTGTAGGAACAGTTGTATTAGTAATGACGCAGGCATTTTCATCACAGAGATTATCTTACGTATATAATGAGCTTAGAAAAAAAGGTAAAACTGATTTTAAATGGCTGACCTTTCGGCATCAGACTTGATTGTAATTAAGATATGTTGGGTAACCAAAGCGGATGGCAGTGATCCATGAGGTTAATTAAATTAAAAAAAATAAAAAATTATTTCAAAAAGCTTAAAAGTCGTTAGAACAATTTATGGCCTACCCTAGACAACGTAAATACCACAAATCTTCGCAGTAAAAAAATGCTTACCATTGTTGTACTACTTTTGTTTAAGGTTTCGTATTTATTGAGTTGGAATAAATCAACCTCTGGGTATAGTGACCCAAAAAAAGTGGCCCTATTCAAGATCCCGTTAACAGTATCTTTTGGTTGAATTACTTATTTTTTTATTAAACGTGGGATAATGGTGAATTGATGGGCCTTTTTTTAGTTCAATGGAGTGCACTTACCTCCGATTAAAGAAAATACTTTGTAAGCAGCTGTTGTGATGCACTGCTTTAGTAACATCTGCCCAAAATTTCTAGTGTTTGAGACAAAACTGGCACATGGCATATGCTCAGAAAAAATCAGTATATTGCGATTGTTTCTGATGACTTCAATACCAATAAGCTGGTCAGCTCTTTGTAGGCAAAGAAGACTGCACTAAAACTTTTTAACAGGTTGCAAGATTAAACTCGGTGGTCAAATTGAAGGCAATGCGATTTATGACATCTTGAGATTTCATCTAGCCGACCAACGCGACCTCTCAGTATATTCGTGGCGACTGCTGGGGTCTCTATCACTGTGTAAAGTCTTGGCGGCAGCAGATGAGAGAGGGGGACTCAATCTCATCTAAATATTCCATATCCATGCCGCAACGGAAGGACTTCCAAGATGGAGTTAACGGTATCGTCTGCAGTCCATTTAAGATAAACAAAATGAATAACTTAACTGAGCTACTTCGATATATTCGGACAACAGGTTGTCTTATAATCTCAAGGGTATGCCAGGGTAGTTGAAGAGAGACGGCAAGAGATAAGCTGAAGATCAAGCGCTGCATCGATTAACACCATACCAACAGCATCTAATGTCGAAGAACAATGGCAACAATGCTAATAACCCATCAGACCGACCGCAACTGATCTGCTAGGTTTGTAGCTCCCACCACCCACCAGCACGAAAACATTGATTTGATGAGAAATGGCCTGCAATATCCCAACTTAAGCTTAATAAAGCTGCAGAAAATGACGGCCTTTCAGCCGAGTTTTAGAAGGCCCGCGAAGTTTGGCAAGTAACATTAACCAACATAATGGCGGATAAAAATATGTCTGCAGGAATAAGCCTGCTGCTGCTGCTGTAATATGTGAACAACCCGACTGAACATTTCAGTGCGGTTCTAGGACAGGAAAGTCCATAACTGATCAGATCTTCACACTTCGCAGATTCTGAAAAAAAAACAAGAAATCCAAATCGATACCCTCTACCTACTCATCGACTTAAAAGCCGCATACGAGAGCATAATATGTCATGAGACTTGAGAGGATCGTGTAATAGTGCCGAGGCACAATCTTCCATATAGAGAAGGAATCGGCAAAAATAGGTTTAGTAGTAAATGAAGGTAAGACCAAGTACACAAAATGACACACAATATTGACAAATTGGACAAATTGGACTTTGTCTACTTCAGCTCTGATATTAACTTTGACGTCCACAATTCAATAGTGCACCCGAACTAATAAGGAGATTTTATATATGACCCTGATTATCCCAGTCCTGCTCTACGACGATGAAGAAATCCTTGGTCGATTTGAGAAAGAAATTCTTCCGAAAATATTTGGTCCAACCAAGAACTATGCGAGCTGTGTAGCGACATGCAAGTAGTCAAATAACTCCGCATTGGACGCATAAGATGGCTAGAACATGTAAAGCGAATGGACACCAAGACTCGTAAAATGGCATTCCTAGTCAGACATCGGACGCAGAAGACCTCGTCTTAAGTGGCTCAAACAAGTAGAACCCGACTTCAACCAACTTGGAGTCCGCAACTGGAGGCAATTATGCGCAGGACCGAGCAAATTGGAGAGGTATGTTGGTTGAGGCCCAGATTTATTCCGGACTGGATTTTTGGTAGGATTTTTCTAATTGTCTTCATTTTTTTTACAACTTCTGTTTTTTTTCGCATCCTCAACAATTAGAAGATTTAAATGCAAGGACTGCAAGTGACCAATTCACGTCTTATTTGGACAATCCGTTTTGGAAACACCGGCAAAATATTGACCATGAAGGGCTTCCCTAAACAAGTCAGGCTGAATTCAAAAGTAATTTGAGTAAATTTGACAGCATATTCCTAGAGACCTTAGACTACAAAACTGCTAAACTTCTTAACCCATTTTTGACATCTCCTACTCTATACTCGAAAACGTGTGACATCACGTGATCTGATGTGATGTGATAATGCATCAATGATGGCAATATCGTCGATGTATGCTGGTAGTTTATTGAAGATTGTGCATCTGGTGTATGCTCGGGAGTTTTGCTCAATCCTCTCAGGAATTATGTTAATAAGCTCACATAACAGTGCGTCTAATTGCGTTATTGCTATTTTATATGGTCCAATTTTTCTTTAAAATCTTTGCCGATCCTGATTTAATCTTCCAAGAATGATAAACTAATGACTGTTCTGTTATGTCTGAGTTAAAGTGATCACTTGTGTACTCAAAACCCAAAAGTATCAAAGCCCAAATTTTATCGAAATTAAAATTAATTTAATGCGATATCGGAGTTTATGCTAATAATTGTGATGCAAACAAATAATATCGAATTTTTATTCTCATTCTTTTAAGGGTTATTTCTGCTCTTTTACTAACACACATCAAATATGTTCTGGAATAATATGTCAGTTAAATTACACCATCAGTCAAAACCTACTTTGCAATTTAATATAAAGGGTTTTTGAATAAAAGCGCTAAAAAGGTATTTTTTAAATGAAACAAAAACGGTTTTCGATATCAATGAAATTCTTTATTCCTGTGAAGGTACGTTGGATGGCATTATGCATGGAACTCGATTTCTTTTGCATGGCCACCACGGACACGCTTGCAGAAGTCCAGACACTGAACCCAATTTTCGACGGTTTTCAAGCATAAATCGGCCGATACTCGTACGAATTCATACGAAGTTCATCAATCGTCGTTGGCTTGTTGGCATTGACCATAGACTGGACGTAGCCCCACAGGAAATAGTCTAACGGCGTCAAATCGCACGACCGAGGCGGCCAGTGACTGGACCATTTCGTGAGATAACACGTTCTCCAAACTTGGTTTCCAATAAATTGATTGTGGCATTCGCTGTGTGGCTTGTAGCGCCGTCCTGTTGGAACCACATGTCCTCCAAGTCCATATTATCCAATTGAGGCCAAAAATATTCAGTTATCATTGGACGGTAGCGATTCCCATTCACAGTAACGTGCCGGTCTTGATCATCACGGAAGAAGTACGGCCCAATGACGCCGCCGGCCCATAAACCACACCAAACCGTAATTTTTTCGGGATGCAATGGTGACTAATGGAGTACGTGTGGATTGCTGCCTTACCAATACCGCATATTTTGTTTATTGATGAAGCCATTTAGCCAGAAATGAGCCTCATCGCTGAAGATGATTTTTCGATGAAAATCCGAATCATTTTCAAATTGTTGCTCAGCCCAATTCACGAACATACGACGCTTCTGGTGGTCAAGCGTCTTCAGTTCTTGCGTCAATTTAATGTTGTAAGGATGTAGGCCAAGATCTTTTCGCAAAATTCGCCACAACGACGTCACAGAGATGCCCATCGCTTGAGAACGACGTGTGAGAGACACATTTGGGCTTTCTTCAACTGAAGCCTCAGCGGCAGCATTATTCTCGACACTACGGGCACTACTTTTTCTCACTGGCACGGGAACATTTTGTACTGTGCCTGTGGAATCAATTTTTTCCAATAGACGCTCAATTGTTGATCTGCTAGGACGATTATGACGACCATAAATTGGACGTAGCGCTCGTAACGTTGAGGCCACTGACTCCGATTTTCGGCTGTAAATTTTAATAATTTTGACTCGTTGTTGGATCGTCTCTCAACTTTTGTAGCGTTCGTGTTGAAAAACCCGATACATTACCTAAGGACACAACCATTTAGAATGCCCTTGCTGATTCAATAAATTTTCATACAATTGGAACAAATCCCATATATGAAGGTTCGATAATATCTATTGAATTTAAGTCGATATGCTTTTATGATGAAATATGAACAAAAATAAAATATTTTCAATGTTTCCAAGAAAATTTCATGGCATATTCAATCAACTTATAATCACTCTGCAAATTGAAACTTACATTCCCCCTAGAAGTCCGAATTTCATTCTTCCACAGAAACTTGTAGGATGGCTTAGTAATACACTTTTCGAAGTAATGGAGTCTACAGCTTTTCAATTTGTGTTCAATAAAATTTGAAGGACTAAAGAGATGCAGCCGTACATGTATTTTTCAAAGAAATTAGATTTTGTTGACATGTTAGATATTATGTTTCACTATACTTTAAGCAATTGCCTACTATATGTGTACTTTGTGTTTCTATAACAGTGGCGTAGAGTAGTAGTGGAAATAATTGAACCATTTCGTATGTTTGTCGCATCTAAGATTGGGACGGATCGAAATGAGCAGGAACTTTTTCATTATTTATACTGTGACGAAATTGGGGAATCTCTTTTTTTTTAACGAATGGTTAATAGTGACAACTCACATGGATTCCCCGTATTTTATTTATTTCAAGAACTTGACACAGTTGATCTGGTTCCTGTTATAAATGATAACATGGTTCCAACATCTACTCAAATTGAGACATCTGAATGTCTAGACATGGATTTCGATAGCTCATGCAAAACTTGCTATTCATTTGTTTCAAAGCCCATATATCGTTGGAAAGTTCTGACATACAAAAGTTTGAAGAAAAGGGTTCAAGATACGCGATTGAGTACAAGAGGCGATGACGTAAAACAGGCATGGCATCATTGCAAAGACGTTCTTGTCACTTTGAAGAAACTGACAGAGAGATTTGAAAGCTTAAACACTAGAACAGATGCATGAACTATACTAGTTATGATACACTTTTCCTTTCCTTTATTGGGCCTCTGGCAACCGTTGGATGCCTCTTTGGATGAGGCACAAAAATATTTGCAAACAAAGGGTTTTGAAATAAGACTGTGCACCCAGAAAGAAAGCTTTGCAGATGGTATACTGATAGAGAAACGAGGGGAATGGGCAGATGGTGATGGAAGATATACAAAAAAATTATGCATAGTAAGAAGAAATATTTTTGATGACTGAAGCGGAGATACTTCGGCCCCGTTAGCTATGTTGGAGTATGGAGATGAAGATTCAAGCACTAACATTAACGACCCTAACAGTACCTTAAATTTAGTTTTTCCATTTATTTTGTTTTTGCCACCATGGCAGAGACTTCCTGTAGAACACCGACTCCGAACGACAAATTCGAGAAGATTATCGTTATAGTTTTATACTTTTTGACATTCGCTAGACGTGGGGCAGTGCAAAAAACTTAGGTTCTGTCACTTGTGGGACCTGAACCAGATACCCAGCGACAGCGTCTAACGAACTAAACAAACTACACCCACAGAACTAGTCAAAGAAAACATGGACGTTTAATATGGCTCGGACGTGTATAGATAATGGACACCAATGATGCAGCCCGAGGAGTCTTCGACAATGAGACAGATGGTAGACGCTGGGAGTTCAAAGTATCTGAACTCCCAAGAAACTGAGTCTTGTAATAATAATAAATCAATAGTCGCTGTGTGACTAACTTAATTACTTAAGTGGCGCTACAGTCCTGAATGAACCTGGGCTTCAACAAAAAAGCCTCTCCAATTAGCCCAGTCTATAGCTAACTGCTTCCAGTTGGTTGGGGTCGAATTGAACTTGTGCGACCACGTGTTGTTTATTGTTTTTTTTTAACTTGTCCTAGGTGGGGCAACCCTATGAAGGCTTTACCGCTCCTGAAGTACCCCGAGATGATGCTTGCATATTATTATTGACTCTGCTCTTGAAATATTTTTGATTGCATATTGGTGAAAATACATAAAAGTTTGTTCCATTGTGTGCTTGTTTTGCGACAAAAAGAATTTCTGTATTACGTTTTTTATGTCGTTGTTAAAAGGGCTCTGTAATACGATTGTTAGCGTGATGAACTGCAGCGCCGAAGTCCTGAGTTTGATTCCCAGCCGCAGCAAATCTTATCAAATCTTATCAAACCGAATGCCGAGATCCGATATTTCATTAACTCTTTTTAAAACAGCATCAAGCTCCCGTGAAGCAGTAAACATTTTGCACTTCTTTGCGGTCAAAGTTAATGAATTTTGATTACACCAACTAAATAAATTTTGATAATCAGATTGAAGACTCTCAAGTCGCTAAAAGATTTTATTTGAGCACCAAGCTACAAATCGTCGACATAACCTAAGCATAAGGAATGCTTAATAAATTAAAATAAAGTATATAATTAGTGAACAAAATAGAGAGAAGAGGAACCAAGACTTCCTCGAGGTACATCCCTGTTTACACTGAAGGGTTGATGGGTAGAGGTCTATAATTTGTTACTTTTAAAATTTGAGCGATATAATCCATCGAGAAATAAGCCCGACTGAAGAGAGATTGAATATCTTAGGTAATGGACTAACTTTTTAATTTATGTAATTTTAAAGTTACGATTGATGATGTACTTAAGTAACTGGAAGAACTTGAACCTATGAAAAAGCCAGATATATTGAAATTTGATCCGATTGTTTTAAAGCACTGTGCTAATGCACTCTCTGCGTCGTTGACTGAATTAATTATTTTATCAATCTTAATCCTCAGGTACTTTCCTTGAAGAGTATAAAATTTTAATTATAAATCTCATTTTTAGATCTGATAAAAAAGATAATATTGCGAACTATAGACCAATATCAAAACTATCCACCATACCTAAGTGTTGGATTGTACAGTAAAAGACCTTTTTGGCGATTTAAGGAAGTGGTTTTCAACATGGTTTTTGAAAAGCTAGGTATACGGTATCAAATCTGGTTAACTTTAAACATTTTTTTAATAAATGCTTTGTAGAAAAATAAGCAAATTCAAGTAGCTTATACGGATTTTACTAAAGCATTCAGCAGAGTAAACATTAAAATTCTTCTTAAAAAACTTAAAAGCTATGGAAATTATGACCCTATACTAGGATGGTTGAAATCTCATTTGCTTGGTAATGGTAATTGTGGATGATATAAGCTCGAGGGAAATACTTGTTACTTCAGTAGTTCCTGAACGGAGTCATTTGGGCACCCTGATTTTCTTATTTTATGTAAATGGCATACCTGAAAAGTTGATATATTGCAAATTACTCATATTTGCAGATGCTATCAAGTTCTTGGCAGTCATTTAAATTCTTCTGATTGTATGCTTATGCAAAATGATCTTTATTCGTTTGTTAACGGATGCAAAATAAATGGTTGAAAGCTCAATCTCCAAAAATATAAACGTTCTTTGTATAACATTGCCAATTCGTACCCCTTTGACAATGTTAACAATAAAAATTCTGCATGAAGTTATTAAAGACCTCGGTGTGATATTTTGCGGTGAAAAACTCACGTTTCATTTTCATATTTATTCTATAATTTCAAAAGCCAATTCTCTGTAAGGATTCTTGAAAAATATACTTCTGAATTCTCTGATTCTTGCACTTTAAAATAACAGACCTGCTTTGGAATATGCTTCTGTTGGCTGGAAGCTTCCTCAACTCAAAGTGATAATTAAGAATGAAAGAGTTCAGAAAAACTTTTTGCGGTTAGCTTTGAGAACATTTTTTTTTAGCGTTGAAACTGTACCTTTTTCTTTTCGCTCAAAATGCCTTTTGTTAGGAATACAATCTCTTGAATCGCGGAGAGAAATTTATAGCATAAACTACACATAATGTATAGAATTTGTCTAGTTATATTGATTGCTATAGCTGGTTTCTTAATAAAAGTTGTTTTTTTTATAGAATTTCGAATTGAAATAAAACATAAGAAAATCGTTTTAACGTCAATTAACTTGGCTTTATCGGAAGGATAATTTTATGCCATTCACTTTGAAATATGATTTCAATGATTTCAGGCATGTTGCCGCCGCGACAAGTTCGAATAAAGCCAATTTGGAGACACAATTTTCAATCACTTTTTTAAGGAATTTGGGGCCGTATGTTGGCAATAACGCCACGAATTTTGGCTTCCAAGTCCCCTTACGTTTCTGGTTTGTTGGCGTAGACATGGGACTTCATATCTCCAAAGAAAATAATCCAATGGTTTCTAATCACACGATCTTGGTGGCCAATTGACATATCCATTCCGAAAAATTATGCGCTCATTGAATGTTTCCTTCAACAAATCGATTGTGACGTTAGCTGTGTAGCTCGCGTGGAAGGTCTGGGTTCAATTCCCTTCCGTAGCAACACCTAAATGATTTTTATCTGGCCCACCTCTCGTGATGATCTGACAAATCACCCGAGTAGTATCAATTGTCAAGGAAAGCTCATCTCAAATTCGCCATTTGGAGTCGGCATATAACAAGAGGTCCCATCGTGCAAAGAAGTACACACGCACACATGAATGGTTGTGAGAAAAAAAGCAAGGCCCCGGCTACTAACGATCTTGTTGTGCAATAAATTTATTTTTCATTTTTGTTATATTTAATGCATAAATTTAATACTATAAATAACTACTGATATTATAAAAGAATTACTGTTTAATAAATTATTATGAAATCTCTTGATGAAAATCGTAAAGAAATAAGTAAATAAACTAATGCAAAACAGTTTTTTTTCTTCATAATAATTAGAGGAATACCATGAACCCCAAAACTCCATTTACTTTCGAGTGTTTTAATTCCGTTTGCGATGTCCATTTCTGTTAAATAAATTGGTCCAATACCAGCAGTAGGATCGATTTCGGAATAATAATTGTCGGTAGATTTATTCCGTTCTAAAAAGACAGATTTAAAATACTCTGCAAATAACTCGCATATGGATACTTCATCTGTTGAGTTAGTCCCATTAAATTCCATAAATGTTGGAATTCCATTATCTCTTCGTTTAGAATTTATAAAGTACCAATACGATCGGCTCTTGTAATTTATGTTTGAGTCAACAGATAAAATATATTGCTTGTATAAAAATCTTTTCGCAGCCGAAGTAAATAATCACGGTCATCCGAATTTTTTTTTATATATTTTGTAAGATTTATTTTTCACATTTTGTAGGTTGGTTAGCCTTTTATTATACCAAGGTTTTTTCTTACTCAAACTGGAACAAACCTGGTCAAAGAGTCTTTTAATATATTCTTGAACGGGTAAAGATGAGATTCAAATCAGAAGTGTTTAATTCATTATTCCAATCAATGGATCAAAAATATCAACTGAGAGATGAAAATTTAGATTTTAAAAAGTTGAACAGTTTTTGTGGTGGAATAATTTCTTCAGTTTCTTGGAAGAGAAAAATACTTCATCAGCATGTGCTGACTAGAATCCCCAATCAATACTTCTTCAGCGTCCTAATTGATCTGAAAATTGTTGGCATGGTCGACACAAAGAGATTTCTTACGAAAGAAAATTGCTTTCAAGAAATGAAAACATTTGCCTCCCAGAAATACCATAGTGGAATAATGAAAGGTCTTAGTGCACCTTTTTATTAAGGACCAACCACTCTACACAAAAACCTCATTCATAGACTTAAATTCGTTACCAAACAATATATTCAGATCATGGGATTAATTACTAAGTTCTTGAACATTTATGGTGCTTTGCCCAAAATTTGCTTTCCCAAATATTCTGTGTGGTATTAGCCAACCTTATCATACCACTCGGTGAACCATATCCCGCCACTCAATATGTGACTCAACCACCCGCCCCGCAGCAATGAGAGACAATGCATGTTCGAGCGAGTCGTCTGTAGGTGGTACATCAAGGATTCTATTGACATTTGACGCGTGTCTATCAATAGTCAGTGACTCTATATCATACAGCACTGTGTGTTAATTTGATGCTTGTACATCCTGGACATACTAGAGGTAGACCATTATCCAGGTACGCTCGACCTCTCACACATATACGGGTTGTTTCAACTTTTAGTGCATCCTTTGGATACAATTATTCTTGTTGTAGGATGCAACAACTTTCTGGCATGAGCGTGTCCTAGATCCAACTTGGACGACACACTAACATAAGCAAACATAATGGTTGTCAGTTTATTGTGGTTTTGCAGCTCCATCCCAACAGAGCGCATAATATTGCCCACATTTAGTTTGGTTAGATCTGCCGGGCGTTAAGTGCTTAATTCATTTAAAATTTCATTAATTGCCAGCCTCGTAAGTCTGGCATGGGACATGCGATTTCATTACATTTCTTTGCAAAACTTTGTTTGGTATTCTGTACGCTAATTTGATTATTATGAGTTTTTTCTGTGTAAATTCGTCCCTTATAATGACATAAAACACAATATGGCTTTGTCACGCCCTGTGGCATGGTGTGACATGGTGTGCGCGTCAACCGTTGTCTGTCAGAGTGGCGTGGCAGTGAAGTTGCTGTTGTTTCTAAAAATATAAATCATGTCTTGTATCCGTGTTTTTCATTTTTTAGGGAAATACTTATGAAATTTCGTAAGCTTAAGGAAATCCGTTCATGTCTTAATTTAAAATGAAAAATTCCAAAAATTTTGTTGGCGTGTGGTGGTGGGGGCAATTTTTTCTCGTCGCGTTCATGAGAAAAAAAAGTGTCAACCGAGCAAGGGGAACATGTTGAAGCGAATAGGGAGGACCTGCCACCAGAAATGACACATTAATATCAAGATTCCATTTGCATATCATTTTAGGGAAAACCACAACCTACCACACACGCATACATAGTTATGGAAATATGTTGTGTTGGAGTTTGTTTAAAAATTGTTTTTTTTTGTTTTTTTTTTTTTTCATTCACGATTATGAATTTTTACATTTTTGTGGTTTTTTTCTGTTTAAATCCTTTGGGATGGGGATGTCAAAGTTTTGTGTGCGAGTGACGAATGGAGCCTTAACTAAAGTCGTGGGATTTTATTTTTTATTACAGAGAGGAGGTAGGATGTTACATTATGTTAGATTTTATTTATTTTACAGCTTAATGAAACAGATTTTGGTTTTGTTTGGTTGGTTACATGCTATTTGCCATATAAAAAGGAATTTATTTTAATTTCATAGTGTTGTGGCAGGTGGATATTTTTCTTGGTGAGAAATTTTGACGACATTTTAATTGAAAGTGTTGATACTTTTGAGGGTTTCATTTTGTTATTGTTAAATGGCGCTTGGAATTATATTGTACTTTAAAAGGTGCGCCTAGTTAATTTATTATCAATGAGCAAGTGTTGAAGATTGCTTCTCGGTTATTATGCAATAAAGAACAATAACTGGTATATTTCATTATTATACTTCAGGCATTAGCTTGTTATTTTTAGTAGGTAACTTTATTTGCCTTTGTGAGAGTTTAAGCATACGTGATTGATTTTTACTTTAAAGTACAATTTAACCTTTCTGTGCTGACCAAAGAAGCGTCTTCTTACAGTCCTTGAGTGTCTGTTACAAGAAAAAGTTAAAAATGCATCAATAATATTATTTGCGGAGAATGGAAACATCATAGGATCAAAGGCTACAAAAGTCTCTACACGGATAACATATGGGTTGAGGTCAGTTAGGTAAAGGCAAATGCAGGGTAAATATGCAGGCAGTTTTCGGACGAAGGTATTTATTTCAAAGGAAAAGGATATGATGTCTGTGCTTAAGCATAAGGTATCTCTTGAAAATGATCCACTGACATTGACATTGACATCACAGTACTTCGCACATGAATGCAACGAACTACAAACACACAACAGCACTGGCGACTGAGGCCATCGGCTGGGACAGAGCAAGACATTAAAAAAACAGAGAGAGACAGATAGACACATAGAAGGAAGAAGGCGTATAACATAAGCCTACGTGGTACAGATGAGGAGACATAGATCTATATTGTCTCATATTATCGCACAGGTGGCCTCAGATAAGCTACCGATTTTTGTAAAAAAAAGAATGCTGCCAAAGCTGGGGCTTGAACCCTCAGCGTTTGTCTTAGCATTCGTTTCTTACGCATTCGTCTGATCCATGACCACCTGCTGAAATTGATCCAAAAACAAACCTCAAGCTGGAATTAAAGCTATTCAATTGAGGATCATTTAACATAAAATATGACAGGAGATTTATAACAGCAGAAGGAGTAGCAAAGCTGAAATGAATGAGAAATTTAAAAACTCGGAAAAGTTTCACGTCGAAGAACCCAACACTGATCAATCCCCGGTTATTCAAACAGCAAACAAGTCACTAATTAGAAATAAAAAAAAAAGAAACACACATACTTTCAAAAGGAAAACCAGCAAGGAAGGCTTCTAAAACCATATTGAAAATAATATCTGACTGGATGTATCACTCAGAATCCTATTGAAAATTCGTCACCTAAAGCAGTGACGTAAAATAAAGCCAAACGAAATAACTCTAAGTTTCAAAAGCCACACTTTTAGTTTGGCAAATTTTTAGTTGACTTATTCGGTTTGCATTTTACATCTCTTGCTGGTATGTAAGGAATGAAGATCTACTCAGAGATCTGGGTATTCCCGCGGCTAAAGATGAAACAAAAAAATTTTACACGCAAATAATATCTTGACGAAACAATTTTATTGCGGCGTCTACAAAGAACTAAGCTCTTGGATTTGGCCCGATAATAACAAACCGCGCTAGACTCTCAAACGAAAGTTACCTGCCAAACATTCATTACTAGTGATAACAAAAGCTAGATAACTCGCATACGTAGTTGCAATACAAATAACGGGTGATCCAAGTATAGATACTTTTTTCAATAGCCTATTTTGACAGATCACGTGTGAGTCGTGTCATGCTGTCATGTAATTTTTGTTTAGTATTGTTTGGCATTTCATAATGGAAAGACTTACGCGTGAACAACGTTTACAAATTGATTAACTTTATTATGGAAATTCACGTTATGTGAGGAATGTGTTTCGTGCACTTCGCTCAACTTATGGTCAACATAATCGGCCTACTGAGCGTACTATTCGCAACACCATCACCCATTTTGAGACCCAGCATTCATTATACCAAGTCCAGCACGCTGTGAAAAAAAATTATAGCGGCCGTAGCTGAGAGTGTACACGAAGACCGTAGAGAGTCGATTCGGCACCGTTCGCAGCAACTCGGACTGACGTATTCGGTTTGGAACATCAACAGTGACAAAAGTGACGATGAAGACAAGCGGACGATAAGCAAGGGGTTCTGGATGTTGAGATTGAAGATACGACACTTGATATTCAGGAATAAACTAGACTGTCATTTGAACCTTAAAAACCTACAGCAGAACCCATCGCCCATCAAGTTGACGGTAATATTAATCAATTGGTATTCAAGTCGAACCATACATCCCGAAAGTTTTTTGGTATATGCAATATGAATTCGGGAAGGTGCAAATCTGTCAAGCAGTTACAGCCAATATATTGATTCCTTCAACATAAATATTCTGTTCAACAACTAAGGTTGATGATTCAGTTCAAAATATAGTAACAGAGTCAATGCGATACACTCATCAAAATGGATGGGAGTTCACTATTGAAGTCGACGGAATGAAAGATTTTCTTGGTATGAATTTGAATATGGGTTATCATATCTTGCCCTCATTGTGAGATTACTGGTCTTCAGAACCAGATATGGCGGTAACTTTAATATCAAATGTTATGCCAAGGGCTCGATTCGAAGGAATACGCAGGAACCTCTATTTCTGCTACAATGAAGAAGTAATCCATCATGAGCACAAGATAAAGTTCAAACGGCCTAATACTATGAAGCCGTATATATAAAATAAGCCCTTCAAATGGGGCTTCAAATTATGGTGTAGATGTGATGCAGCAACAGGTTATCTGCCTGGATACGATTTTTAAGTACTCAAGCAAGCTTTCGGTACTCAGTTTAGATTGTGTGAATAGGTAGTACACTCGTATTTCAGCTTACGCAAATGCTGGAAGCTTTAGGATGTGTAGAGGCGTTCCCACTACATCATCAAGTACATTGCGTTAATCTATGAAATCACAATTACATTCACTTCCCATGGACAAATAAAATATAAGGAAGAAGTGCGTAAACTTTCCCAAGATAAGAAAGAAAACCGGAAATACAACACTTGTATTATGTACAGTCACTGGCAAAATTTTTTACACATTGCATTGTTGGCAATTTAACCAAACCATAATGCTGGAGAACTTTTACAATAATAACAAATTTTTTATAAACTTTTCTCATATTGAATGCTTGCAGTTTTAATCAAAAAAGACATAAATCGAGTTCCAACATGCACAATTATTTAAACATCCTTCGCACGATTGATTTTTAGAAAAAATTAAAAAAAAAATCGAAAAAAAAATATTAATTTCTTCTTTAACCCACGCCCACTTTTTGAAGGCGTTACCTACCAAAACCATTTGTAAACCTAAACCCCATACCGTATGGAGTAGAAAAACTTTATTTTTTGGCGAATCATAAAGATTTTGATAAACTGCCGGAACAATATGTTTGTGACAATGTCAATTTCATTATTTCCTTGCCATAATCCACACACTTTGGGGACATTAATTTTAAGGATGAGATGTGGTAGGGTATTAAACGATTCGCAGAGTGGATTATAGACTTCGCATATGTTTTTTTCATGTGTTTCAACTTTATTTTAAAATATATCAGAGAAATATT
Source organism: Rhingia rostrata (assembly GCA_949824845.1). NCBI lineage: Eukaryota > Metazoa > Arthropoda > Insecta > Diptera > Syrphidae > Rhingia > Rhingia rostrata. Next base: position 24,284,453 of record OX463757.1, read on the forward strand.
TAAGTTTTAGTCAAAAATCGGACTGACAGAATGGATTTTGTGTAGCTATATCCTGAGTTATATTAGAAGAATAATTTCATGAACTTATATTTTGATCAAAGCCAAGATTTGGAAAAAAAGTTTAGATTTTTTTTTGTCACACATGCAGTAACAAACAACAAAAAATAACGCATTACTCGCTTCTGGTACGTCATGCTTCTATTTTTATGTCCCTTGTGTTTTGTTCTATTCGACACATGCATGCTCCTTTTATCTGTTTATTGGTTCTTCTTTTACGACCAAGCGGGCCTATTTTACGACATTAAATGTGTCGGTAATATGTAATTGTGATTTGTTCACCTAATCGTCTTTTACGACCATCGCTTTTTGTCAAGGGGAGCAGTAGACATATTCTTTAGTATCCCCATATGGAATACTGGCCGAAATCACATGTCACACATAATATTTATTATTAAAAAAAAGCAACGTCCTGGAACATAACCAACTCCGGACAAGTAAAAGAATGTTTTTCTCTGAATAATTAAACAACATAATATCGAAGCCATAACATGGTCTGGATATTGTTTGTCTTAAGAACTTCCTTCCATTGGAATAATTTTTTTGAATTTCTTTTTACAAATTGCAATTTCTACAAATGTGAACATTCTGAATACTCGCTTTATTCGGTTAAGGATGGCTATGTTATCCTACCTCCTCCGCGAACAATATCATTTTTTTGCATTACTTGTTTATCCTTTTAACTAATGTGAAGTAATGTTGTACTAGGGGGATGTAAGGAAGACTGATGGCCTTCTGCCCTCTGGCAGTAATGTTCCCTCTTCTGTGAGATACATACCCACCACCACAAATGGTGAATGTAATAATTGTACAATCTTTCCTCCAAGGGGAGAACATGACGAAAATACCATAGCATTAGGTATGCACCCTACTTTTATTTTTTAACAATAGGACGATGTAAAACAATGAATCACGAAATTAACTAATTTATTAGCTTTAGAAATTTGTTTGATAGCGTTAATTATATACAGTTGTTGACGGCTTAAGCACGCATTCGTGCAGTTATTTTACACGTGTTGCATCACTTGTATGTTCTAATACTGCGTGGTGGTTGCGTGAATATAACACGTTCCATGATTAATTGTTGTTGACATGTGATGGTGTCCTGTGGTATTTTATTAATTTTAATACTTTTAATGCAATTACTGAATTGCGAAAAACAGTGCTGTTTACTTATGAGTTTGTAACAGATATGTAAACATTTTAATTGGTAATGGGTTGGGACTTTCATTTATATTTTTGTAGGTTTGATATTTTGTTAAATTGAATTAAATAGATTAAAAAACTGAGGAGTTTAAAGCCGCAAAAATAAACTGCCAGCTGTCATTTTGTTTGTTTATTTTCTTAATTTAATTTTTATTCCCATGTGAATTGGGCGCGGCTGTCACAGCTCTATACTTAAAATTAATAGTGGATTCTATGTGCTTGGGGATATTTTTAAAGTCTTACTGCCGACACGAGTGCTGCAAAATTTATTTATCACGTGTTGTTTGACATAATTTGTTGCTTTTTATACCCTATCCCATAGGGGTATATTAGCTTTGGTACATAGTTTGTAACATAGAGAAATAATTTAGCTAGATATACCTCAAAGTATATGGATCGAATCAGAATCTCTATCTAACTCGAATAAGCCATGTCTGTCTGTCCGTCCGACCATAAGTCCGCCCGTCCGTCTGTAGGTCACCGGTTTTTAGGCCTTAAACTATGAGCTGGGATAATAAAATTTGGTACATGTGATCCTTGTATGTGCTGTTAGAACAAGTGTACAAATTTTTAAAATCCGCCTACAGCGATGCTCACTTTTTAGAAAAACATGATTTTTGGCCAAACGGTAGGGAATTTTGAAAAAGTGACTGAACAACATATGTAGTCAATCCCAATATGAGGTTTTTTGCCACGTCCACTTTTTGGGGGCATTTTCAGTAATAAACTTTTTTCAGTCATATTGTAAAATATTAAAAAAAAAACCGCTTTTGATACAAAATGATTGGTTATGTTAATATCAACATTTGGTCTATACATTATTTTAACTATAACGCCCATAGGCCATCCCATATGCAGTAGAAAAACGTTGTTTTTTTGTCGAAACGGAAGAGATTTTGGTATACTGTCTGAGCAATATGTTGTGAAAATGGCATTTTCTATATTTTATCGACATCAATTTCACATTTTGGGGATATTAATTTAAAGGATTGGATGGGATATGGCATTAATGCCCACAGCGGACTGTAGCCTTCTCATATGTTTTTTACTAATAATTCTAAGTGTGTGGATTTATTTGTCCAATCTTACGATGGCATTTTTTTTTAGAAATATTGTTTATGATTTATTATTTGTTAGACCAAATAGCGTTTATAAAGTTGATGATTAATGCCTAAGACAAATGTTTAGAAATACTGAACGCGGTATCACCCGCATTGCAGAAAGCATGATACATACTCGAACACAACATTATTGACAAACAGTTGGTCCAGATATTTTATTTTTAAAGATTTTGCAATAATTATTGTAAAACATATGAAAGTATGTAAGAACGCATATACTGTGTTGCAAAATGTAACAGAAACAATGACAGACACAATAGTAAACTAACAGCTGCTGCAACTGCAACAATGTCTTGTGGTGTGATGAAAGAAAGATAAATTTGTTCGGATCTGATGAAAAAATGTACGTTAAACAACTTAAAAATTCCGAATCTGGCCCAAAGTACAGAACAAAGACAGTAAAGAACGGTGGAGTTAACCTTAAAATTTGGGCTGCTTCTCAGCATCTGATGTTCGACAACTTTTCTGGACAAAGGACAAAATGTGTGCATTTTACTACGTCAACATCCTAAATATTATAATGCTTCCGTTTGATTAAGAGTGTATGCACCAAAAAGGGGAATTCATGCTTTATAATGTACTCAAGCATTCCTCTAGCAAAACAATGGTTCCAAACCTATAAAATTGCTGTTTCGGAATGGACTTAACAATCCCCCGATCTGAATCCAATGGAACACTTGTGGGCTTTCTAAAACGCAAGATCGGGAAATGTTAATAAAGATGAATTGTTATCCAGGTTATTCTATACCTACATATACCTGCCAAGACCGGTATCATCTTAATTCATTCCATGGGGCGATGATGTGAATCAGCGGTTAAAAGCAAAGGTGCTACGACCAAGTTCTAAAACCACTCACAGATTAAAGTAGTTCATTACATGAAAACGTTAACAATTTAATTTGATTTCTGTGAGACACGGGTTAGTGGCGCAACGGCTAGTGCGATTAACTGGCGCGCAGAAGGTCTTGGTTCGCTTCCCAACCGTAAATGATTTTTTCACTTGCCCTCCTCTCGTAATGATCTGACAAATCATCTGAATTGTCAAGAAAAGGTTAATCTCAAATTCGCCGTTCGTAGTCGGCATAAAATAGGAGGTCACACCATCGTGCAGGAAGTACACTCGCACACACGGCCCTGGGTACTAACGATAATGTTGCGCCAAAAATTTGTATTTGTATTTTATACAACATCGACGAATTTGACAGAGCGTCATCATTGATACAACTTTCAGGTACGACGAAACTTAAACGAAGAACTACTCTTGCCAACCACTGTTTTCCTAGAGCTAAGAAGGCAAAATAGTAGTCAAGACCTCACTGGAACTAGTGATTTTCCCAATCATGCTCTTCTGACCGGAGCAAAAGTGGATCAAGAAATAATTGTTAATTTATAAGGAAACGAATTCCTCGAAAAATCGTTGGTTCCGTTTTCATTATTGGGCTATAGACACGTTACGGACTATACAAGCTGTACGCTTAGGTTGGGTATGACCAAAGAGTATAGACCAACATAGAGTACTCAACACAGCTAAACTTTTTGTAGCCGTTTCTGACCCGGGCGGTAAGTGCAAAGGAGAAATTTCGTCGATCGTATGCGTCCGCAATGCTGTTGTTTGATGCTGGGGTAGCATCGTGAATTCTGGGGTATCAATATCGGTACTCCACATAGAAAACATTCGTTGTATGAGATGCTCACTCTATGAAGTTCTATACTCTTTGCTATGACCAAAGATTATAAAGCCATACAGATGACGCATTGCGTACAAGAAAAATTGTTCAACGTCAGGTCGAAGAAGAAGAGGATGAGTTCGCCTTAAGATAGTGCGCTCAGGTAGAAACCGATATCAATCAACTTGAAGTGCGCAACTGCAGGCAACTAGATAAGCACCGTGCTAATTGGTGAAGCATATTAGTTAAGGCTCAGGTACATTCCGGTCTGTAGCGCAACTTAATTTAGTAACTAAGTAAATAAAAATCCATGTAACACATTAATTTTTTATTAAACATTTTAAAATTTTCAAATAAAAATAGCACCGAATTGGGTGCCCACAAAAATTCTGAAAATTACATTAAAATTTAATACATATTTACAAATATTAGATTACAAAATTAGGTGGTTTAATTTTGTTGAGAATGTCTTTTTTCAATTTTTGATATAAGTAACATATCACTAAAAATTCCACAAAAAAAATTCAGTAATTCTAGTTTTTGTCATTTTGTATTTTTAATTTCATTTGTTTGCTTTAATATTATTTGCTTTTTTTTATCTGGTATTCAAACCATTATCGACGCAGTAGGACAATGAATTGCGTTTGGAATATTTTAATTTAAAATGAATGCTGTTTGGCAAAATTATTGAAATTAATATTTTTTTAAATATCATAGACTTGATATTTATGCATTACCGATTTCTGAACCAATTTGCTTATTATTAAAAATGCATTTAAATACACTTCACTACCAGCTGTTCCAATACCGATTTTATATTTTACCTACACCTAACCATGATTATATGTATAAAAATAATTTATTATAGAAAAGTGCCTTTCGAATTGATTCATAAATCAAATTTAAACCATATGCCATTAAAATGATTACTCTCGTTGCAGTGTCTGCCTGTTTTGCGTCAAACACGAAGCACTCGTTTCCATATCCTGCTATCAAAAATGAATGTGTATGTAAGTATGTAAAACGCTCGCCATCAAATCATGAGTATGCCAATTTAATTTGATTTATATCCTGCCATAGTGTATTCGATGGGCTTTATAAACCTTTTCAAAACGTTTCCTTTCTATTATCAGGTCGGCTATCAACGTTTTTGAATTCGCAAAATTTAACTTTATAGCCAAACATAACAATAAAGAGAAATATCTTTGTGTAGGATGGATAATTGAATGATCGTCCTGAATTTATTTAAATAGAACTGTAAGCTGATATAGGAATAAAAAGCAACAGACAAGATATGATTTAAAAAAAATCATTTATTTGATATCAATATTGCAGTATATTTTTGTTTGGAAAATATAGGGGACTTTGCAGTCCATGAGTTGTTAAATAGGAATTCGTCAAAACAAAAATTCCTGGTAAGCTGTTTATAGGTACCAAAGTGATAGAATTCAATGTTAGAATATAAGTAATTGGATTTTGCGGTTTTAGTAAATACAAAAAACAGTGGTTTGAATTTCAAAGCTAAAGCCGAAATTATTGATTTTATTTCCTTTAGATTTGTTTTGGCAAATATCCTGTTGCCATTTTATTTATTTATGTATCAAAAATTCTATATTCACTCTGAAATAATATATCTCAAATATTTATATGGGTATTTCTCTACTATTATGAGCAAATTTCATTAAATGTTGAAAAAACTATTTTCATAGAATGAAGGGCAATATCAAATGATCGGTCGTTTTTTTAGAGGTATAGAACTTCGAATTGAAATAAAACACAAGAAAATCGTTTTCATTTGCATTAATTTGGCTTTATTGGAAGGATAATTTATGCCTGGTTTGCATAAAGCCAAGTCTGGAGGGCCAATTTACAACCACTTTTTCGGGCATTTGGGGGCGTATGTCGGCAATAACGCCACGAATGTTGGCTTCCAAGTCCCCCAACGTTTCTGTTATGTTTTCGTAGACCATATCCATTTGCATTATTTCCCAATGATGTCAAATCACACGATCTTGATGGCCAATTGATAGTTCCATTCCGCGAAATGATGCGCACATCGAATGTTTCATTCAATAAAGACGTGCGCTCTGTGAAATGTAGCGCCGTCTTGTTGGAACCACATCTCATCCACATTCATGCCCATAGAGCACACCAAACAGTCAGTTTTTGTGAATGTAATGGCGTCTCAAGGGTACATGATACCGCGGTAATTTTGCTTGTTGAAAATCATATTTTCGGCCCATACACCAAAATCCCGACGCATTGCATGGTCTCCCGGCTTCAATTCTTGAACAAGCTGGATCTTGTAAGGTCGTAAGCCAAGATCTTTGCGCAAAATCTTCCAAAAAAGTTGATGGACTCTGCACGGTGGCGAATTGATTCAGTCGGCTCCTCTTGAACACTTTGCTCTAAAGCGGCAATTGTTTCTTCGGTGCGCACGCGACGTCTCTGCGGATGCGTGTTATCAGATAGAGTAAACGCAGTGCGAAAGCGATCCATGGTTAACCGAATTAATTGCTCTTATGGATGATTATGTCGACCATAAAATGGACGGAGCTTGCGGTAAACTTCGCGAACTGAACCATTGCTTTCGAAATAAATTTGCACTATTTGCAAGCGTTGTTCATTTGTCAACCTGTTTATGATGAAATGGCAAACAAAACTGAACATAAATGGCATTAGAGTTGTCCGATTTGACAACAAATGTCAGTTTTATCTCTATTCGAAAAGCCAACCTCTAAAAAAAAAACACTAGTTACAAGGCGTTGGAGGTTGCCTAAAATACAATTTTCATCATCTGAACTCAGTTTTTCTAACAAAAACGTCTTGAAGGTCAGTTTTCTGAAAATCAATTTTAATTAAAAATATTGTAATTAAACACATTTTCCTACAAAAATAATTATGTTTCAGCAAAAAAAAAAACCTTTTGGCGTTACCATATGGATTCGCTGGCAACATTAAAAAAATGTATATAAGTACTTACTTACGGTTGTGCACCATTACATATTTTTTTCAACTTTTTTATCTACAACCGAATCTGCGTTGTTCTTACTATGAAACGCTAAGCCTACTATTGAAACTAACTTCGCAATATGCAACAAGGATGCCTTATGATGTGAACAAATGCGAACATGCAGAAATCTGTTTACTGGTTAGCATTACAGAGGCGCCATACCCCATACGTCATGTACTTAATTAGTCGACATATGGCAACACCAGGAGGATTCCGGTTAATGGTATTTTACTCTGTCCAACATAAATTGCCAGTACAGGGAAGTTAGGGATGTTTGTCTATCATTCGCACTCATTCGTTTGGCTATTTTAACATAAGCTCTTACAGGATTTTCACCGTAAGCATTTCAAATTAGCAAAAATATGAATGAATATTGTGTAGAGTTACCATCCTTTTTTTAGATTGAAATTTTCAAACAATTTGTTTTATTTATAATCGAGTTGTGGGTGTTCGACTGAGTTGTAAGTAATTTTTTTCGTTAGTAAAATTTTGGGCGTTAGATCAAAATGATAAAAATTATGTGATTATACGTTAAGTAAGGTTTTTTGTAATACAATGTCGTCTTGTTATGTACACAAATATTTTCTTTAATAAAATTTAAATAAAAAAATATAAGGAATTGACCTTTTTTAAATAATTAAAAAAAACTTGAAAACATTATCTGCCCTATTTTCAAAACGCCTAACAACTGTTACTTCGCAAGTACTTACATCAAAAAAATAAGACACACATAAAGAAGCAAAACAATGTTTTTTAATGTTTTTCTAACATTATCTTCATGTTGCGAAGGTGAAGTCAGCATCTTTTTTTATATCTCGAAAGTGTGAAGATGTATATAAGTTAGAGCCTTTGAGAAAATAGGGGCGAGTTCTCCTGGCACAAGGTTCAATGGCTTCAGTATAAAGTGCAAGGTTTAGTCAGTTATACAAATTCACTAAAAGCTTCAGACGATTTTAAAGTCTAAACCTTTCTATGGCTTGGAAAATTTCAAAATCATAAAAATTCGCTGAAAAAAAGGTTCAAAAATTTGAATTTCATATCCACTAACAAAATGAGATATGTGATCACAACTATCCTTAGCCTTTTTTTCATAACTTCCATAAAAATATGATAACTTTTGAGGAGACAACAAATAAAGATCACAATTTGTTGGACGAAGAAGATGGCCAAGTATAAAAAATAAGATGATATTTTAATACACTATTTATTTTAATTAGTTTAAGCTTTCCAAGTTTCCTTCAAGAATAATATTAAACAGAGCTTTTATTGTAAAAAATGTTTTTTGTTTATTTAAGTTGTTAGGCTATGTACACCCAAGCAAGCTATTGCAGTAACAACTTTCGGAAAGCTTGCAAAATTTTTGCAGTTATATTTTTCAGCTTGTGCGAATTGTTTCCACTACTATTTACCTCATTAAAGTTGTTTGCATGATTATAAACGGGTGATCCAAGTAGAGATACTTTTTTCAATAGCCTTTTTTGACAGATCACGTGTGAGTCGTGTCATGCTGTCATGTTATGTTTTTTTAGTATTGTTTGACATTTCATAATGGAAAGACTTACGCGTGAACAACAAATTGTTCAACTTTATTATGAAAATTCACGTTCTGTGAGGAATGTGTTTCATGCACTTCGCTCAACTTATGGTCAACATAATCGGCCTACTGAGCGTACTATTCGCAACACCATCACCCATTTTGAGACCCAGCATTCATTATTGGATAATATTCGACCGAATAGACCACGTCCAACACGCTGTGAAGAAAATATAGCGGCCGCAGCTGAGAGTTTACACGAAGACCGTAGAGAGTCGATTCGGCGCCGTTCGCAGCAACTCGGACTGACGTATGGAACGACTTGGCGCATTTTACGTCAAGATCTTAAATTGAAAGCGTACAAAATACAGCTTGTGCAACAACTGAAGCCGCTCGACCTTCCCAAGCGACATCACTTCGCTCTATGGGCTCTTGAAAAGTTCCAAGGAGATCCGACGTTTTTGAGGCAAATTTTGTTTAGCGATGAGGCCCATTTCTGGCTCAATGGGTATGTAAACAAACAAAATTGCCGCATTTGGGACGAAGAGCAACCTGAAGAGATTGAAGAACTGGAATCATCGGTCCATATTTTTTTAAAAATTATGCCGGTGCGAACGTAACCGTCAATGGCGACCGTTATCGTGCCATGATAACCGACTATTTGATGGCTTAAATTGAAGCTCGTGATCTCGGCGAAATTTGGTTTCAGCAAGACGGCGCCACTTCCCACACATCGCATCAATCAATGGACTTATTGAGAGAACATTTCGGTGAGCACATAATTTCACGTTTTGGGCCGGTCGATTGGCCACCAAGATCGTGTGATATCACACCGTTAGACTTTTTCCTGTGGGGATATGTAAAGTCAAAAGCTTATGCCGACAAACCCGCTTCGATTCAGGCCTTGGAGGAAAACATCACGCGTGTCATTCGCCACTTACCAGTCGAAATGCTCGAACGAGTGATCGAAAATTGGACTCAACGGATGGACCATCTGCGACGTAGCAACGGCCAACATTTGATAGACATAATCTTCAAAAAATAAATTCCAAAGAATGTTCTTTCAAATGATAATAAACATTCTCCATTAAATTTGAATTTTCTGTGTTTTTTTCTTTAAAAATTAGGGAATCTCGAAATGGATCACCCTATATTTTCGGAAATGTGCGATTATAATCGACAAAACCAAAATAATACCTTGGCAAACAATTGAAATAGCAGCAACTATGGTGATAATAATTTCATTGGATTGTGAAAAAGAATTTAAGCCAAAAAAAAGCAACAGAAAAAAGAAAATTTTGGATAGGTATCAATTTCATCCGCAAATTTTAAATGATCAGAGAAATAAAGATGAAGAGGACTATTTCAATGTTTTTAAAGCTTTTTTTAAGCCTCGGTAAGAATCGAAATCACAAAATGTGACACAAGCTAACAAAACATTTCATAATTTGCGAAATGTTTCATATACCTAATATCCCACTTTTTTGCTTGCACTCTGGCAAACAGCAGCTGCAAACATGCAAACAAAACTGACGTGTTCGCATGACATACTAAATATATTGCTGTTAATTTTTGCTGCAAACATTTTCGATTGCAACCAACTGTAAATTTGATTGCTGGCAAACATTTGCTGCAAATTTATTGCTCGATAACTTGATAACTGTTTTAAATAGCAATATATCCACAAGACAACAGATTAATTTTTTAACAGGATACAATTGTGACTGTCAATACAAAAACTCTGTCATGCTTACATTACCCAATCCATTTACACATTTTTCATCCCAACGATAGCAAAACTTTTATCAACACAAAATATCATTGAAAAAGTAAACAACAAACAATCACATTGTCGCCATTTTATCCAAATACCCCATTGCTTTATATGACACCACAATTATCCTTCGAATGACCGATTCCGGTCAATATATCAACAACAAAACCAATTCCCAGGTTATACTCACTTGTCATATAGAAGAATAATGTTATAATTGCGATCATGATGACAGCTCATGTGATGTTTATCGCTCTCGGTGGTGATAGTAAAATGTTTCCTTAATTTGTTGTCGTCCTTCGATGGTATCCGTTCAAAAACAAAAAAAAAACAATAACACACACACAGAATACTATACACAAACAATTATTGCTGCGTTAGTTCCTTTCTGTTTATTTTAGTGTCGTCCTGGTTTTCTGTTCACTCTGCGATTATTTCCAATTGACATGCCATGTGATATCCAACTTATTCCGCAATTAAAACGATTACTTCGTGATTCTTCACCATAAAACACTGGGGCTAATTACTCTCGGTAACACACAGAGTAAGCACTATTTCACTGTTTTTCAACACATTTCATGCATCCTTAATAATTTTTTTTATTTTAAAGCTCAAAGCACACGAACAGAGCATGATATATCATAAAATATAATGATATTACGAAGACATGCAAATATTTATCTTCACTATGACACTATTTCGTATCTGTGCACTCTTTTTCATTTACAACGAGATACTTGCATATGATGTTTGCTCACTTAATTAGAAAGGATATTGCATTATTCATTTAATCACTATTTTTTACACTTTTGCACACAAAAAATGGTAGGTTTTCTAAAGGATGTCACTATATGTAGGAGGAGCACACGAACGAGGGTAAGCGAATCGACCGCGACAACGATGAAGAAAGATTACAAGGTTATAAGGATACCAAGTGCAGTACACGGTGGGATATACATACACATGTATAAATTATATATATATATATATATATATATATATTTAATTATTCACACTCCCAATTAATTAAGCGAACGAGAGGAAGCTAACACGGAAAAAATTAATCCTGTTGCAGGACGACATTGCTGAAGAAATATGCACAATACCTTCGCTGTGTTTTTATTTTTGTTTTTGAGTTTTGTTGTTGCGAGCAGCTTGACATATCCTGTGGCATTATGCTGACATCGTCATCATAATTATCATCATCGTCATTCTCAGAAGCATCCGCGTCCTTGTCACAGTCATCGGTTAAAGTGAAAATGACGGGACGCTTTCTCTATTATCGTGCTGCTACACTGTACACTTTTAATCCTTGTTGATTTTTTTTCACTAGGTACCTTTACCGTCTAATGAATATGCTGCTTCGGGACACTAATTAAATAGAGCACACACAGCAATAGGTCCTTGTTCTCCTTGGGCGCAGCTGGAGTTGTTTTTATGAAGTTACATAGGATTTGCCATTTTTATGGAGCATATTGATTTTGCCTACACCCGGCATGAGATCGTAAATCGGTTAACAAGTACTCAAGCACCCCGGAAGCTGTTTTATGAGAAAATCTACTTGGAATTGTTTTAATCCATCATCACCCAGGTGGTGTCTATAAGACCGAAACGAAGTGGCACCACTATATCCGCTGGTCGATTCCACAAATTGTGCGTTACCGACGAGCTCCGCGATAGGGTAGAGACAAAAGCAACTGACGAAACTACAAGCGAACATGCAACAGACAGAAAAGTGCGTTAACGCAGCAGATTTCTAATCACTGCGGGATATTCGTTGTTTCGCGTCATCGATGAGAAAACGTCGCAAAGATACTGAATCTAGAACCTGATGTTGAGTAACTTTGGGTGGCGCAGGTTGTGTGGAATATAAATTTGTTCCCCGTGAATTCGCCGCCCCAGTCGGAGAGAGTGCTCTGGAAATAGAACGTTGACGCAGTGACTCAACGTTGCCAGATTGATACAATTGTATGAAAACTGATACAGTTTTTCCCTCGTATCGGAAATTGGTACTTGATAGCCATTACTTAAATTTTTGGCTTTCATTAATATATTTGAATCGTAATTCATTTTTAGTAATAGATTGACTTAATCATACTAGAAAATGCCGAGGAAACTTTATGTAATCTTCAGGAAATGAAATAAATCATAGGATTGTAGGTTTGCCTCGTTTTTATGTGCCTTAGCACTGAAGGCAGGAAAATAGTTTTCTGTAGTTACAAATTAAAAAAAAATAAATAAATTTATGGCGCAACAGATTCGTTAGTATTCAGGGCCTAGCTTTTTTCTCACAACCATTCATGTGTGCATGTGTACTTCTTAGCACGATGGCGGGACCTCCTTTTTATGCCGAATCCGAACGGCTAAGTTAAGATTAGCTTTTCATGATAATTGATACTACTCGGATGATTTGTCAGATCATCACGAGAGGAGGGCCAATGAAAAATTATTTAGGGGTTGCTACTGCTGGGAATCGGACCAAGACCTTCTGCACGGCTGTTCATCGCACTAACCATCGCGCCACTGAGCGTGATGATCTGACAAATCATCCGAGTAGTATTAATTGTCATGAAAATCTTATCTTAACTTAGTCGTTCGGAGTCGGCATAAAACAGGAGGTCCCGCCATCGTGCTAAGAAGTACACACGCACACATGAGTGGTTGTGAGAATAAAGCCGGGCCCTGGGTTCTAACAAGCCTATTGCGCCATACATTTTTTTTTTCATGTCGTTGTACAGCTCCTATAGTTCTTCTTGTCATCCACTTTTGACACGGTCTATGCTTCATCGCCGAAGAGCAGGACTGGGATGATCAGTGTCTTATATAGTAGTTCGAGTGGGCGATTTACTTCTGAATTGCCTTCCCGTACTACCTCAAATCTTGCAATGGTGACGTTCTGTCCAATTCATCGATGTTGTGTGTACTTTCGTCTTGATAGCATATATATAGTCTAGTGCAGTTTAATAACCCCTGCGGAAATAAGCCCCATTGGGAAAATTCCACATAAAAAGCAAATAGCCCTAACGGGGCTCTGCATGTATCCATACTCTAACACATCCCATATAACAGAAAGCCCAAGCAGTGGGGTTGCAGGGGGACACCATGTCCCCTACCCAGATTCAAACTTGAATATAATTCCAATTTCAAATAGCAATAACATCCGCAGGTGTTAATGCTTTGGTGCAGTGGAATAACCCTTACGGAAATACCTCAAAGGGATAAATGCCCAAAAAAAAGGAAATAGCTCCCGTCGGGGTTATATCTTTTTTGAAATAGAAATACGTCCCACGGCTGTAAATGCCTTTTGCTTGTGGGTTTTACTTCCCTTGCATTCATCCAAACTCGCACATATTAAGAATTCAACAGTGAGCCCAAACAGGGGAGAAGTAAGTCCACCACTCTCATTCAAACGTTGCGTAAACCAAACTTGAATAGAATTCCAATTTCAAATGGCAATAACACCTGCGGGTGTTTTTATCTAAAATAAGGCGATTTTGATCTAAAGTAAAACAGGAACTGCAGGTTGATATGATGAAAATAATACTGATAAAGTTTTTGCATCGCCTAACCCTAATCCATTTTTGTTATCGAATGTGTCGATGAGCTCGTTTCCGAGAATTCTCCATCGTCATCCTGCACAGGCAGAAGACTTAGGGCGGTATACCAAAATTAGTTCTGTGTAGTTCGTCTCTATAAATGCTGTCGAATGCGTTTTTGAAATCTGATAAGGGGTTCATAGTGTTCACGATGCTGAGGTTCCATTATTCAGTACTAATTTCAGAATTGGCTTATGAGTTGGTGTATGTTACTATCCAAGTCATCTCCACCGGCTTTATGAAACGCAATGGCAAAACCGTCGGCAGCCTTATTAAGCTTGAGTTTAGAATTGGTATCCTCACTTCCCTGAGGTATGGTGCTTGTTAGTTTTGCGCCAATATAAAATGGTTTGTTCGCCTGCATCTCCCTTATTTATTGTTCTTACATTCCAAGTGCAGATACGAATGTAGTTATCTTTTATAGAAACACATGATTCAAAATTAAAACCGTTTAAAAGTCTTATAGAAGTTTGGTTTCAACATCTATAGTCCTGTTAAAGACCATACAAACTTTTCTCCAGCCTAGATACTACATTGCCATCATCCTCTTATCTCCGTGGATGCTGTACCAAAACAGCACCAATAGACGTAAGCTTCGGACTTGCTACTAGTCTGGCTTCGTATCGTTCACCTACATTCACTGTGGAGTTTCAGATTTGGTATTGCAACCAAATTTTATTTAACTACATAAAAGGTTTACAGGTCTCCACTTATTTATCGCGCAAACGTGCGTCGGTTTCAGAGAATAAATCCATTTATTGGCGAAAAATTAGTAATTGTGCTACTAATTGAAATTAAATTTTCTGACACCTGTCAATGTACATATATATCTCATGTTTCATGTATCTGCGCAGCTATAGATCTGTCATCTGTCATCTGTGTAACAATGTAGCCAAGTAATCGGTAAATCATAGCTCAAACACAAAACATCTTAACTCTGATTTCTTTTTGGAAACCGGTACTTTTAGAATCGTATTAGAAGACAAAATTTATGCTTTTTATGATGAATAAGTTTGCTTAGATAGAATTATTGCATCATAGTTCTATTTGGATACTTTTGTAGCATTTCAAATCTGAAACTACAACACTGTTGATGCACTGAAGGCAACACTGAGTATATACCGACTCAATAGCTTCATAGACAGCTGGTTCGATGAATTCGCCTTAAAAAAATCAACCAGAAGCAAAAGCAACCCACCTCCAGAGTAGGTCAGTTCTCACATGTTTCTGTGGAACGTAAGAGCGAGTATGCGTACGACTAACCATTCATATCCTGCCTGAGTAAATGTAGATTTGTTATTCCTTCATTCTAAGCGACCATTCACTACGAGACTGCTGACTGAATTGTGCTCAGCGAAAAAGGACACCTAATCAGGGGTAAATGCCCAAGCAATACAAATTCCTTCTGTGAAACATCTTATGTACTTCACTTTCGCTGCAATTGAAAATCGCATCGGATTTAGTGAAGGCGGATGGACTTAAGGTGCCACTTTAATGTGGAGATTATTTTCATCATTTACAAGCTTTCGCCTCTGTGCAAGGTTTCATTCATTTTGTGCACAAGAACGTAAGTCAAGCCATAGAGCTAAAGTTCTATTCAATGATTTCCTAGATAGAATGAAGGATTCCCGTCATGCTGTACTGCTGCCAGAAACATCCAAGTTATGCTCCATTGAAAAATGGTACACAAATAAAATTGCTGGCGCTTATACAAAAGCGTGGTATTGCAATTGCTCGCTATTTGAAGGCGAATGGATCGCAGGGTAGGAAGAGAGAACAGCACCAGATACTGAGCAATTTGAAAAGGTATACGAAGCGAAGCGATTCCTTGTTGAGCGACAGGCATTTGTGGATTTATTTGTTCGCATTCAACGGGGATATATCGGGAGCATGACAAAGGAATAACGAGGAAACCTTCACTGGCAAATAAGGACCCGAGAAGAAAACAAGGATAAAATTGTTGTGGAAGGCCCAAGAGTGGGGGTGGCAATTTCTTTTGGCAAAAGCATGGAATAAGAGGGTTGCATTTAGGTGTGGCTTTGTTTTTTCCTCAAAGGTGTTAATGCGTTGTGGAGGTGTATTCAATTAATTATTGAGTGGCTTTGTGGAAATTAAATACGTTTATGGTATCTTATTGGATGAGTAATCCTTTTTGGTGGGTGTAGAAGATTTATAAATTTCAAACGCCACAAGAGTGATACTGATACTATAGAGCTCTCGCTTGCTTGCCTGTCATTACTCAGAAGTTCAAGGTAATGGAGAACAGAAAGAAGACTCACGACTTTATACTGCCACTATGGCAAGCAATAAAACATTTTTATGGTTAGCAGTCATAGTCACTATACGGAGACATAGGTTGACGATTTTTGTCGAATAACTTATACTTAAGAAGCCCGAGGAAATGCTCTGAAAGGATATGAGAGTCACGTATTTGGTAATATTACCTTCACGTCTGGAAGAAGAAATATCATGCAACTCATAAAGTGGTTGTTATTAACGGGACAACATATACTTAGCCAGAGTGACATAGCATTTCTGTTTGCTATCTATGAACATAGTTTGTTACATATTAATTTTTTTTTTGTAATGTGTTCATGTTTGTGTTAGAACTTCTAGGCAAAAAGGGGATACAACTTGGCCAAATGGGCACAGTGAAGGGTACCAAGGTTATCTTCTACTGTTGGAATGTGAAATAGTTACACTTGTGTTGTAAGTCTTTTGCTTTGGCAAGAATAACAAGTTTATGTTAGTTATCTTTATCTTTATGTTAGTTGAGAAAAAAAATACAATTTTCCAAATCTTACTAACATTAATATGCTTTAATGACAGGGTTTTAGAAAGTACTCCAGTGGAACTTTGAATCTTTTGTGAAAAAGATCTGGGTAGTAAAAGGTGTCATTTCATTGAATGACCGTGAAAGAACCTTTTAGTCTATATCAAGTTTCGTATTGCCTACAAGTGTTCTAATGGTGTTAACTGATAGACAATACATAGACCAAACCGAAGGATAAAAATCGATTAAATGGAAATACATTCTTATAATATAAAAATTTTAAAAAATTACATTTTTAGAATTCGACGTTGGGACAACAAATTAAATACTCGTTGCTAATAGTGTCTGAAATCTCCATTAATTGTGTGAGCAAAAATTCAAAAATCAAAGAATAGAACCTCAAGTTCATCGCCGAATCCGAATGGCAAATTTTAGAAGGCTGTCGGGACTCAAGACAGATTTATTTATTTATTATTACTTTTCGGATTCGAACCATAGGAATAGTCCATAGAGTTAAGTACTAAATACAAAAAAAAAAAATATTGATGCTTGATGGACTAAGATGTATTTAAGTGGAGCTACAGTTTGGGGTTACCTGGGCCTCAATTAACATGTTTTCCAGTTACCTTGATCTTAATCCAGCTGGCTCTACTTACGCTTTTTAAGTTTATAATTTGTGCGCTCCATTAAAGGCGATTCCTTCCTTCACTGCATCTAGAAATCGAAGACTCTTGAGCCAAAGTTTTGGTAATAATTCGCTCTACCTATCCTAGCTATCATGAGCATTCAATGCGAAGTTTTTTGACTATGTCTATGTCGCTGTATAGCTCTTGGTTGAATCTCCGTCCCTATAGCCCATCAACGCAAACAGGACTGATTGATTTTTCGACCAATTTTTCGATCAAGAATTTCTTCAACTGCTTTTGATACGGTCGTTGCTTCAGCGCCATAGAGCAGGATGATCAATGTCTTGTATAGATAGTATCACCTTCGTAATTTAAGTGGGGGTTTTGCTACTGAGTTTCCTTACTATCCCGAAGAAACAGCGGTTATGAAGAGTAGTTCTGTATTATATTTCTGTTGTGATGACGTTGTCGTTTATCAGGTATGTCAGCAGTAAAATCGTTAACTTTTTTTTCTATGGGTATTCAATACAAAGCACAAACCCCCAACCTTGAGGGGCAGTTCCAGTTTATTAGGTACCCCTAAGACACGGGGAAATCAGTATCCACTACGGGATTAAGCGCAGCCGTTGGCCTTTTGATTCATCCGCCACCACCACTGTTCAAGGGGATTGACTAATCCTTGAGATTCCCAAGTGACCTGTTTTCCGAATATGTCGAAGCAGCTCATCTACGTTTGCCTGGGGACAACATGTCGGTTATCCCGTGCCAGGCATTCTGACCAGGATGTTTAAAGTGTTGCTGTTTTTCGCCTTGTTAACAACTCTCATTCTTATAAGTTTGGCAAGTCAAATCCAGTTGGATGATGCCAGTATCCGATGGCTACCACTTTTATATAAAATAAACACGATTGATGTGTAGAGTTACAACAACCAAGCATTGCCTAGTTAAAGCCAATCAGAGTCTACCATCGTTTTACAATATCCAAATAGAGTTAAAGTTATATCTGTCAATGTTGACGTTCTGCCCAATTCTTCGATGTTGTGTGTTGGCATCATATCAATTTTCTTGCACCCATTTACTCCTAAACTAATATTCGCCGTTTCATTCTCTATACTAGCAAACGTGGCTGTGACATCAAGTTGAGTCCGACCAATGCAGTCAACATCGTTTACGTATGCTTGTAGTTTCACCGATTTTGGAAGACTATGTCTCTGGTTTTCGCTCGGCAGTTTTGCACAATCCTATCAAGAATGAGATAAAGACACAGGACAGTGCATCCGTCGTCTTGCCTTAATCCTGTTTTGGTATGGAATGATTTGGTAAGGTCGTTGTAGACCCTGGTTGTTCAAAATCCCATCAGAGAATTATCCATTGTCATCCTGTAGAAGTGGACGAGTTTGGTAGGTATACCAACAGTGTGTTTTATTCCTTGCCCAAATCTACTTTTGGTGTTAAAAGTTTTGGTGAGATCGTTGATGACACTGATGGAGCAGCGAGAATTGTCCATCATCATCCAGCACAGACGGATGAGATTGGGCGATATGCCAATACTGGACATGACACTGTAAAGTTTGTCTCTATAAATGCTTCGCATGCCACTTTTTTTTTTCTTGGGGTTTTTCCAGGATCTGGCAAAGTGTGAACATTTTAGCAGTTGTGGATTTTTTTGACCTAAGCCCACACGGATTAGGTTCATCGTAAACGGTTTCTGGCGTTCACATACTACAAACAGGGTTTGGTAGGTGATTTTGCAGAGAGTTATGCCTCTGTAGTTGGCGCAGTTCAGAGGGCCTCATTTTCTATGGATCAGCAAACGAATAGGCATACTTTCATATGCCCAAATGTTGCTTATGGGTTGGTTAATGTTACTTACTAAATCATTTCTTCAGGTCCGTCATTTCCGACAGCCTAGCTTAACTTGTGTTTAGATATTGGTATCCCTACATTACTAAGATCAGGTTGTTGGTAGTTGAAAGGTTCGTTCTGCCTGACAGTAGAAGATTATTTTTCGTCACCATTCAACAGTCTGCGGAAGTAGTTCTTTCATACAGCATCGCTGGCTTTGACGTTTATGAAAATCTTTCCTGGAGTGGCATCTCGCTTTTTATTCGATCGCTCTTTATTCTACTTTCTGAAAAGCCAGTGTGCTTCCCTCCTCATCTCTCTCATCACTCATCTTCACCTGCAGCTTTGCCTGGTTATCCCAGTTGCAATGAAACGTGCGATGCGGTCTATAACTTTGTGGATCTGTATTGTATCTTTATCTCTACAGCACTACAAGAAGAAATATCATCTGTCAAATTTAAGCTTTGTTGGTCCAATAGCTACCATTACAAACATCTGTATATGGAAACCCTGTTTCGCCTATAATATAAGTTTATTGATAAAAATTGAAAACCTTGGTGTGCTGGCCCTAGAAGATTGATCGATCAAAATAATTTAGCAAGCTTATTTATCTTGCAGAGTCTAATGAGTCCACAATGTCTTGCGGCTTATTTGTTTGCCACCTTCAAAAATTCTGTAGTTCTGGATTGATTGTTCAATTTCACCAAAAACAACATTCTAGTTTTTGCCATTTTCGGATTCCACTCTCTTGTTCTCTTCTTCAGTGCATTGAACCAAATTACTTACTTCCTTATTCCCTGAAGTGGATCTACCCATCGTCACCTGCCATCAAGCAGCATACTTATAAGCCAGAACTGACATGACACAACAATGACTCGATTTTCCCATCAAGTGATGTTCCCATAGAAGCTGCATCTTCCAAACTTCAATTGATTCCAATGAATACCCATGCAACGACATGAGCTGGTTTTGTTGTTGTATTGACGATATCGAACACCTTCATTGTTTGTTTGTTCACTTACCAGAAGAACCCCTTTCAAGGTATCGCATTTAATGTGCATCCTTTGGCTATGCACAGACACACGCTAGAACATATAGAAATTGAACGCTTTGTTGCTGATATCCTTGTCTACACACATCAATTGGCAAGAACCACTTGAAAGCTGCCCGCCCCCCCGTATTTTCACCCCTAAACAATACTAAAGTTCACCGGAATGTGGTGCACTCTCTAGGATCCTTTATGTAAATCCGTATCTGAACAGCTGCAAAACAATAGCGAGAAGGCAAATGTATCTTTTCTCAACATACGTAGATGGGTGCCAGCATCCTCGCATCGACTTGGGGGTATAATAGGGATACCAATCTGAATGGCAGTCTGAACATGCAATACAACATAACAACCAGATACAGATACACATCCTCACCCAGCTGGGTTCAATGGAGCTTAGAAAAATGACACTTGCGGGAGAATTTAAATTAATTTGCACTTGATATGTGCTTTCGTTACGTACTGGGGAATAGTTCGGGTGTGCCAAATGTAAGGGTGCACAGTATGTTAACAGGTACTTAATTCGTACAGAGTCCTTGGGTGATGTTAGATGTGCCAATCAACGGTGAGATAATCAACTTAATACAATCCACCATGATGGTGGCGAAACGATTTTGCCTTAATTGCAAAATCGTTTCGTTAAAGTAGGGTTACATCATATAAAGTTAGATACATTTAGTCAATGGGTCGATGTTGCAAATGCAAATTTATGCCTGATCCCTTTGAGGTTGTTGCAAAACTTTATTCTTTCGCACTGATTTTGTGAAATATGTCCTGATTGCTGATTACATTATACTTTGTAAGTGTAACTTTCTCAAAATATGAAAGTCTACTCTTCAAAGATTATGGAAATTTGGAAAAGAGACGAATATTTGGACAAAGACAAAGTTTTAACTGCGAAGAAAAAAAAACACAAAATAAATTAAATTGAAAAAAACCGACGAAAATTTGTAAAGTTTCCGAGAGGCAAAGTTGTGCTCTGTTGTCTTTAAAGCTTATTAAATGAAACGGTTTTGGAAACAGTTTGAGGCAAGTATGGAAATGATAGCATTCAGAGATTAAATGTTTAAGTAATCAATTTGGTTGTATGCAAAGAAAAAGTATTCTCTGCATGTAGTTGTGGAAGATTCTATCGGCCAATCTCAATTTAACCTTATTTGTCCAAAGTTTTTGAAAGAGTATTACAAAGACAAGTTAATTCATATATCCAATCATATAACTTGCTCTCACAATTGTTATGATACATAGTTTGTAATAAAGGGAAATAATAAGTAAAGTATATGGATCAATTCAGAATCACTATCTGAGTCGATAAAGCCATTTCTGTCTGTACGTCAGTCCGTCTGAAGGTCACTGGTTTTTTTCGGCCTTACATTTGGAGCTATGATAATGAAATTTGGTATATGCAATCCTTGTTTATGCTGTTCGAACAAGTGATTTCAAAATTCGCAAACCGCCACATCCACTTCAGAAAAACGTTTTTTTTTGCTAATTGTTAAGGATTTTGAAGAAGTGCCTGAACAAGGTATTAAGACAATCTTAATATGTATCGATATTTGGTCCATATTAAATTTTTCGCAACGCCCACTTTTTTGGGTGGTACCAGTTAAAAAAAAGTCAAAAAAAAATTTAATGAAAATATTTCGATCATATTTAATATCATAAACATTTCGCCTTAATACCACTTTAAATAACGCCCGATTTTTACCCATAGGTGGGCCTTTTTTGTAGGACCATAAGGGATATATTGAAAAGTCATTTTCTATATCTCATCCGCATTTAGTTATAGGCCATTCCATTCCATTATATAAAACTTAAACTAAACATCCCGAGTTTAAGGATGTACTTATTTAAGCGGCGTTGCAGTCCGGAATGAACATGGGCCTCAACCAACATGCCTCTTAAATTAGCCCGGTCCTAAGCTAACTGCATCGAGTTGCACACTTCAAGTTGGTTAAGGTCGGTTTCTACATGTGCGCCACTTAAGGCGAGGTCTTTCTCGTCCGACGTCTGGCTGGCAATCGATGACACTGCGAGCCGGAGTGTAGATGTCCATTCGTTCTGCATGTACTAGCCATCTTAAACGTCCAATGCGGAGTTTTTTGACCAGGGGCATCTCGCTGTGCAGCTCGTATAGTTCTTGGTTGAATCTTCTTCTCCATTGCACGTCAATGCAAACGGGACCGAAGATTTTTCGAAGAATTTTCCTCTCAAATCGACTAAAGATTTATTCATCCGCTTTTGAGACGGTCCTGATGTTGTTCGCTGATGTTGTGTGTCCTTTCGTGTTGACAGCATATACTTCATTTTGCCCTCATTTACTGCTAAACCTATTTTTGCCGCTTCCTTCTCTATACTATACTATGACATCACGTTGGGTCCTACCAATGCTGTCAATATCGTCGGCGAATGCTAGTAGATTTTCGGAAAATTGTGCCTCTGGTGTTGGCTCGGGAGTTTTGCAAAATCGTCTGAAGAATCAAATTGACGAAGTCACATGACAGCGCATCGCCTTACCTAAATCCTTTTGTTGTAAGGTGACGTCGTTTCCGACCCTGATGGAGCAGCGAGAATTCTCCTTCGTCATCGTACACATATGGACGAGTTTTGGCAGTACACCAAAACTAGACATGGCTCTGTATAGTTCGTCTCTATAAATGCTGTCGTATGTGGCTTTAAAATCAATGAATAGGTGGTGGGTGTCGGTTTGGACTTCTTGGGTTTTTGCCAGGATCTGCTTAATTGTTTAAATTTGATCGGTTGTTGACTTTCCTGGCCTAAAACCACACTGATAAGGGCCGATGAGGTTGTTGGTAGACGGTTTCGGGCGTTCACATATTATCACAAATGGGATCTTATGGGCGATTTTGAGGAGACTAATGCTTTGTAGTTGGCGCAGCATAGAGGGTCTCCTTTTTTTGTGGACCGGGCAAACGATGCTGAGGTTCCATTCGTCAGGCATATTTTCATTGAACCAGATTTGGCATGTGGATGCTACTTACCAGATTTGGCATGCGGATGCTACTTACCAAGTCGTGTAAGTAAGGCTCGGCATCGAGGACGTCATTTCGGGCAGCATTGTTAAGCTTGAGTTCAGATATTGCTATCCTCACTTCAATCAGGTCGGATGGTTGGTAGTTTTCGCTGTTGTCGTCAATACTGAATGTTTCGTTCTGTCTGATAGCGGAATTTCCAAGAGTTGCAACTTTCTATATTCTCGATTACGCGCTTCCCTTGTTCTCTCTTCTTTCTGAAAAGCCTAGTTTTTCCCTTCTTTTCTGCAGCTCTCGTATTCATTTGCAACTGTCGGTATTCCTTATCAAACCACGGGATTCTTGTAGGTGGGCGCAAGAAACTTAGCCCATTAGTTGCGGCTGATCCAATGGCTTTGTTGGCATTGTTCTTCGACATTCAATGCTAGTGGTTAGGTGTTAATAAGAGGTTAAGGGATATGCGTAGCGATTGCAGTCTTCCGACAGTAATTTTTGTATTGCATTTCTGGTTTGTTGTTTCGTGGTAAATACCCTAGTCGATGATAGCCACTCGGAATGTTCGGACATCCAAAATACTGGATGTGTACCACTTAGCTATCGCAATGTGATCCATTTGGTTGACCGTTCGTTGGTCTACAGACCTCTATGTCCCCTTATCGATAACGAGGTAAGAAAACCATTTGCTGGCTACTTCTTTCCGTAGGGAAGTCAATTGGTCTAAGTCCGTTGATAGGCGTGTTGTCCTGTAGGCTGTGTTTTCCGAAAATACCGCTAAAGATATCTTTTCTTCCTACCTTTTCCGTTAAATCTCCCATCTCGATTGCGCTTCAGTAGTTACTCATAGGTTTTGTCAAGGAGCTCGTAGAAGCCATTATTAGCTATAATATCTTTTTCCTCCATCGGGGCGTGAGCGCATATAAAACTTATATTATCGACTTTGACTTCTTGTCTGGTACTTATAAACAAAAACGCATCCAAATAGTCGCTGTTTCTGCTCACTATCATCCGTATTAGATGTTACAGTTTTTCATCCTCCTTTTGCCCGGGCCATACCATAGTATTTCCTGTATGGCAGTAATGTATGTTTTATAGCAGTTTAGGGTTTTCGCTAGTTGTTCCACAAAAACAGTGAAGATAAAATCCATGTGCTTGTTCAAGTAACCCAAAAAGCAAATGCATTTATCCATAGGGAATGCTTTGGAAAAGAGCCAGAGAAAAAAGTTACGGTGCTCAATAAATTATTATTTTTAATTTATTTTCGTAACACCAGAGACAAACACAAACATGATCATTTCACGTACAATATTTGGAATTTATGAATTGTATACTTTCGAAAAATTCTGTGTCTATTAAGTTGAAGCGGAGTGTATATAGATTGAGGGTTAATTTCTTTTTTGTATTTAAAAAAAAAGAGAAAAATGCCTTTTTTATAAATACAAAATTTATGGTTTTAGAGTGTTGAAAAGGTAGTTCAAATAATGATGAATAGGTACGTAAGCCATATTAATTGCGGCGAATATTTAATTGCTAGCAAAGGAATTTGAATAAAGGGCAGGTCGAAGCCATAAAAACAACACGAAGGCCAATATTCCATCAAATTTATATATATAAAAATTAAACCTTTTGATTTTTTGTTTACTGTCTGTCCAACTTTTGTTTCGCATTATTTTAATATTTAAACGATCACAAGGAAAAGGATTAATATGTATGGTTTCAGTAGCTTTAAGTAGTTAGTCGGTATTTTTTTTTTCCAGTGCATATGTTTTATTTAACTACAATTACATTCTTTAAAAATCATATTCAATGCTACCTGAACCCGGCTTACGTTGATTCGCCAGGTACACAATCAATACTCTTAGGGGTGGATAACGAAACATTTTGTTTGTATGGTTGCCTATGAAATGTACTGTCAGAATATCAGCCCTTATGTGCGAGTAACTCAACTGTCAGCCAGTCACTTAACTCGAAATACTTTTTTTTTCGACACAAACGTATCGGACACTGACTGGAGTAAAACCCCCTCAGCGACAGAATTTAAAAAAAAAATCCTCGCAATTGTGAACATAAAAACGCGGATGTATTCAAATGCATGGTCGTACCAAATTTTCAAAGCTAAGTGAAGTAAGTTCGGAGATTTAAGATTTATTTTTAAATTGACTTCATAGTGCACCATTAGTATGTACTTGGATTCACTGTTAAACCAAGTTTTGCCAATTAATTATCTTATTTCCTCCCGGCGCATTTTGAAATGTGTTTTGCAATCGTTTCCGTGTAAAGTGCAATTAACTCAAAAATACTGCAGTAGTGTCGCTTGGAATTCTGCCAAACGGTCGCTTTTAAAGCTCATTTCTCAGTCTCTGGCGACGGTAACATCCATCCACACGCCGGCCGTTAATCCATACGAGATCCTTGAAAGATCTTTGGTAAATGTTTCTTAAGAGATGGCGAAACAGACGATTGGAATCCATAGCGGTAAATGTTCGCTCATTATGTCCGCTCATTATTGTCTGGATAGATACTGATTTCAACAAGACTATAAATATTTCGTGGGTTGTTATAAAAAAATGGTGAACCAGATCTCCAGATTGGATCCCTCCGACATAAAATATGGGACACACTATGCATGCCATGTGCGCGGCGGATATTGAGCGCTTAAGGCTGTACGCGATGCCGTCAGAAGCTTCGTCGATCTTCTTGATAACAAGACGAAAAGCAGCAACACTATAAACAGTCTATTGCGAATGCTTGGCACGGAATATCCGGCCTCTTGTCCTCAGGCGAACTTAGCTGCTTCGACATATTCGGACCACAGGTTACCCTCAATGGTAAAGGGAAGATGGCGGATGAGCCGAAAGAAAAACGGCAACGCTCAATCCCGTAGTGTAGAGATAAGATGGACCCGTGCCCAAAGGTAACTACTAACTTGGAACTGGCCCTTCCTGTTGGGAGTTGTGCTTTCGGTTAACTACCCAGAAATGTAAATAAGTACTGTTACGAAGCTACCAATAGCCTTATAAAGGACTGATTTTATCATTGGCGACCATGCTAAATGAAACAAGAATAACTACGTTCGTGTCTTCACCTTGCATTCATTAAACAGGAGGGGTGCAGGTGAACAACTAGCTGAACCCCTAAACTGCTACAAAGCAGACATTACGACAATCCAGGAAATACGATGAGATAGGCAGGGAATAAAAAGTATGAAAGTATGTGGCATCTACAACAGAGACTATTCGGTTGCGGATTTGTTATAAATGTCAGACTGAGGCAAAAAGTCTTACGTTTTAAAGACATTAGCGAAAGTATTACAGCAATTCGCGTAATTCACCAAATTCCTTAACATAAGCCTTATATATGCTCACGAACCGCTGGAGGAAAACGACGACATTGTGTTAGAATGCGGCAGTCTTCAGATCAACGAACGGTCAGTCAAATTGATAACATTGCAAAGGATAAGAGGCACGTATCTATTTTGGACGTCCGAATACTTCGAATGGCTAACATCGACCCGGAGCACTACCTTGTTGCAGCCAAGGTAAGAATGCGAACATCCACCAAGCCACAACAAATCATAAGTACCGTGAAAAAAATATCGAAAGACTGCAATCGCAAGGCCTCTGCGGAAAGCGAATCCCTTAACCTCTCGGTTAACACAATACCACCAGCATCGAAGGTCGAAAAACAATGGCAACGATGCTAAAA
Organism: Rhingia rostrata; assembly: GCA_949824845.1. Classification (NCBI taxonomy): domain Eukaryota; kingdom Metazoa; phylum Arthropoda; class Insecta; order Diptera; family Syrphidae; genus Rhingia; species Rhingia rostrata. The sequence continues at coordinate 24,311,408 of OX463757.1, forward strand.
AGCCATTAGATCCGAAGAAACTGATGTGAAAGAAACCCTTGGTTTGATGAGCAATACTGACAGATACTCGCAGCCAAGAACGAGACCTAAAAGGCTATGCTGCAAGTTAATACGAGAGCTGCAACTGTGCTTTATAGGCAGAGAATAAGGAAAAGCACCGGCTTTTCAGAAAGAAGAAAAAAGAGCAAGGAAAGCGCGCGATCGAGGATATAGAAATTTGCCACTCCAGAACGATGATCATAAGTTTTACCAAAGTCTAAATGGTCAAACACATGGATACAAGGCTCGAATAGAATCCTTTCGAGATGAACAAGAAGATATGGAAGAACCACTTCTGCAGACTGTTGAACTGCGATGACGAACATGACGACCTAAGTCATTTGAGGATAGCAATGGGCTGAGCTTTAAAAAGACGGTGGAGTTGATTTCGCAAGTAACATTCAGCAACTCATAAGCCAAATCTGGTCGAATTAAAGTATGCCTGAATGACGCACCACCGTTTTCCCGATACAGCTATGTCGACGAAGATTCAACAAAGATCTATACGAGGTGTAAAGCGACATGCCACATTGGACATTTTTGATGGCTAGGACATGTAGAACGAATGGACACCAATACTTTGGCTCGCACACTCGAATTGCGGACTTTGGACGCAGTAGAGGAAGACCTCGCCTTAATTAGAGCGTACAAGTTGAAACCGACTACAACCAACTTGCGGTGCGCAACTGGAGGCAGTTATCTAGAGACCGGGATAATTGGCATACTGGTTAAGGCCCAGATTCATTCCGCACTTAAGAGTAGGTAAGGTTTTTCCTGCTTTGGGGATACATAAAACTTATACTTCCTTCTATGTGTTTGTGAAGTGTATTAACCGTAGACCTTTATAATGGTTAGTAGCCTTGGTTGCAGGATATCAAGGCTGTATTGAAGCTCTGCAGGTCCATCTGACTCGAGATTTTAACTGTTTGAAGCTTTTGATGATCCAAAGAAGTATTTCTTTGGTGACGATAACATTGATATATGGAATGAACGTATAGAAATGAGTGTAAACCCAAGGGGTTAGTGGATCTACCAGAAAAGTGGGTGTCCAAGAGTAGATATAAGATTTACATACATTTTTTTCTCTCAAGTCGCGGCTTGTATTTCGTTCTATTTTTCTCACAAGAAATCATTTTTATATCTGAACAAAATTATTTTACAAAAATATTTTAATATTCTAGTGGAAAGATATTTTTTGGTTATGATTTTTCTGTGTGTTTATATTGTGCAAAATACATTATTAATTATAAGCGAAGTAAAATTTCATAGGAAAAGTGTATTGTCCTCTACCCGTCACCTGAGTAAGTGTACAATGGAACACATTAAATAACACACGAAATTTAGCCCGCTCACTGTGTTTGCAAGAATTTATTGAGCTCATTCCAATAAGAGAACATTGAAAACTTTCTACAGTCATCAAGAATGGTTTCACATAAAAATTAATTAAAAATACATGGATCTACCCCAGACTTCGAACTCGCTTCACTGGTTTTGAATTTTCAATTGATATTTCAACTTAGACTAACACTTTCCATATCACAGACCAGCAAATTAGATTTATGCTTTACAGGCGAAAAGAAGCGCTCTATTTTTTAAAGTCCAAATTTAATTTAAAATAAGACACCATCAAAAACATCTCCACCATTAATTCTGCGCGTCAAGTCGTATTTCATTCTTTCATTAGCCATACACTCTCCATGAGTTTAATACCATTAATCGAAGAAAAGCGACGACAAACCCCTTTACAACACAATACCCAACAAGAGCAACAACAAGCCCAAAGCGTAATTAATTGAAGGCTGCCAAAGACATAAAGAAAAATCGCATTTTCCACCCCACGCCCTCTATAGGGAAAATCAAAAAAAAAAAACAGAGTACACGCCAAACAAATTCCACATAAGTCCTTCGAACAGACGTTTAGACAGAAGCACCATTTGAAGAGTAGCGCGCTCCTGTGGCCCCCTTCACCCGTATATTGCGACCCGATAGTCCTTGCACTAGAATGCGGAAACATAAATGTCTTCTTAAAAATGTCTCTCGTAAATTAAACTCGTGAACGCTGCTCTTTGCTCTGTCTCCCACAGCATTGTTCTCGCTCTCCCGATGACAATGAAAAGTGGCCGGGTGCTCGGCAAGGCCCAGCTCTGCCCAGCCGGGCCCGGTCGTTGACTGTTTATAATGGCCCATGACTGTGTAGTGAAGCCCTCCTACGGTACTCTTGAACACTCACTTGAACACACACTTAACAGGGACAAAGTATGGCGATTTCTCCTTGCCAACTTCTTGTACAGCACTTAAAACTCCATTCGCGCAAAGGGATGAAATTGGACTTAGTTGCGCTTATGCTTGTACAGGCAGCACCTTCATTGGCAACAAAGCGCCATGGAAGAGATGCCCGAGCTCGATGCACCTCTGTCATACTCGTGTACTTCGTCTGACTGACCTCCCACCGACCGCTCTGTTTTCTGTACAAGACCCATACAATTATAATGCTGGTGGTAAGCACACCAACTGACCGACGCGACGCACGGTCGGTGGGCAATATTTATCCTTTCAAGTGCGCGCTCCTTGCTGGCTGTAGAAAATTTCAAAAATAAAAATTAACGTTCATCGTTTGTTCAGTGTACAGTTCGTTTTGTTTCATTTGGTAACTGTGGATTATTTTTTTTTGTTTTTGTAGTTTTTCGTTGCTTGTGAGGATATTTTTTCTAAAGGCAATACCACGTGGAAAAAGGAGTTCAGTTGCATTGCACTTCATTTTAATTTAATGGCTGAGAGGAATAGTGGAAGGACGACTACGATGATGAGGTTGTGGATGATGATGATGATGATACTTGTGCACCGATACAAATGGAGGTGTAGACAATGCTTGGAAATTCAGAAGTGGCCGACGAAACAAAATCCCATCAGCGTACAAGGACTGCGAGCAAACGAACATAATCAACATTTCATTTATTATTATTAACCTCGGTTTGCAAGGGATAGGTGAAGAGGATTGCATCAAGGACGAGTGTATGGGATGCGAACGAGTCGCATGAGCTTGTCCCACTGGGAAATGTACTTTTGTAAGCTCCTATATATATATTTTTGTGTAATGCTTTAGAAGGTAGTGTTTGCTTTATTAAAAGGATGTACTATGCTAAGCACAGGTACTGTACAGCATACTTGTGCAGAGTGTATCTGCGTTTCTTTTTATGTGAAGGATTTTTTTTAATGCATAATTGGGCAAATGGAATGAAACGTGAATAAAAAGGATGATAATATCTGTAGGGGGTAGTGTTAACCATGTTTTAAAAGCTAGGTAACAGATTTGCAGTCTTCAAAAGTGGAATGTCTTCATCAAGTAGTCAGATAATTACCTATGGTATCAAGAGGATACGTTTGTTGATCAGGGATGAACATCCACTGCAAACTGGTGGACATCATAGTTCTTTTTTTGTTTTTGGGAAATATTTGTTACACTTCAAAGCTTAATTATATTCACATTCTGGGATAGCTTATTTGATGAAGAGTCAATACACAATTAACGTTGAAGTCTATTATCTCGCAAACTAAATACCAATGAAATGAAATAGTATTCATTAAAGAATATATCGCCACCTGAATGCGAGAAGTAGATAACTCGATTTTTTTAATTTTTGAGATATATACGATTTTTGTTATCTTGTTTCAATAAAAATGTAGGGCAATAACCAGAAAACTTTTTTCCTGATCTGCTGCCATTTATATTGTAGTTATGTAAGAACCCTATTGCGAAAAATTTATTTGAAAATGAAACAAAACTTTTTTTTTCCGATTTCTCACAAGTGGGGAAAGTGAAGTTACCCCCTTTTTGCATCAATTCACGATATCTGAAAGGTCTTTAAGCGTTGTAGTTTGAGGGTTACGTGCGTCGTGCTTTAAGGATGACATAACTAACGATCTGAAATGAAGGCAAAAGACCTGTTTTCGTGAGATTTCGGTATCCATTGAAGTAAGACTTGACACCGAGAAGAAATACATGCAAATGATTGGGAATTACTTTTACTGTTTATGCAAAGCAAGATTGAGTCGGAATAGACAGTACACCTACTACAAACCTACGCTGAAAAAATTGTTTGAATTTCTGAGTTTGGTACCCCTTCCATAGATTGACATTTCTTCTGTTTCGTTGAAAGAAAATGGACCGCCACAATGGGCCAACCTTTTGAAATCCGTTGCAAAAATTATATATCGCAAGTGCTTGAATTCAAAAACTAATTTATTAACTGGATTAGGAAATATGGGTAGCTCCAAACGCCGAAAGAAATTTAAAAATCATTTGAAAGATTGGCTTATAAAAAAGACCATCTGTATAATAATAACGACCCGATTTTTTTTTACATTGCAGAACCTTTAGACCTTCGGAAAGCTGTTCTTTTATTTATGAATCATTCTCAAACATTTACTAGCTGCCACTTTTAACGTTTTAGAGAGATTTTGTGTAATACAACCCATAGAACGATACTCTCTGAAAATGGTTAGTTGTCAAAACACACAGTGGGCCCGTTTCCATTTTTATTTGCAAAAATTATAACTTTTGAATGAGCTTAGATATCTATACACGTAAATCTTAAATGACGTTCGTACGTGTATCAAAAAATCGACCAATTTACAACCGATTTGTTTCGTTTTTTTTTTAAATGTTTATATTTATCCAAGGAAGGTTTTGATATACTTTATTTAAAAAAAAAAATTTAAGAACAAACTCGTTAAAACAAAAACAGGTTGATTTCACACTGTTTTTATTTACACTTCTCGCATGTTCGTTGGTATCGTTTATGTGAACGCATACACAGATCTGTGATTGTTAGCAGGGGATCTTAGACAAACTCTGCCTGTCATTCCCCGATCGACTGCTGCCGACGAGTTGAATGCGTCTTTAAAATCTTCAATTTTGTGGAGATATGTAAGACTAACTACACACTAACCACAAATGTACGTTTTCAATTACAAAACGATCGCAGCTGATGAATTTTCTAAGCAGTTACTAAAAATTGAATATGGAAAATGCGGATGAACAATGAAACTGGACTAATCACACTACCCACTGATTTTTGTCGCATCACTCAATCAAAACAAGAGCTAATTGAAAGAGTTTTTCCAAACATTACACAACAACGCAAGAATCATCGTTGGTTGAACGAACGAGCCATATCAGCGGCACAAAATAAAGATGTCAGTGAAGTAAATGAGGCTGTTTTGAAGGAGATACCAGGCCAATTATTCACATTTAAGTCAGTGGTCACCGTTATCAATGAAGATGAGGTGGTCAACTATCCCATAGAATTTTGAAATTCACTTGCACTACCAGACTGCCACCACACATTCATCAATTGAAAGTGTTAGCACCCATTATTATGTTACGAAATCTCAATCAACCAAAATTTTGTAATGGTATAACTCTTGCGATAAAAAAATAATAACCAATGTTATCGAAGCCACTATTTTGAATGAAAAATTTATAGGTAAAGAGGTCTTAATTCCACGTATTCCAATGATACCAACAGACATGCCTTTTGTATTTAAACGTTTGCAGTTCCAAATTTGACATGCCTTTGCTATGACAATCAGCAACCTATGCAGCCTGTTCACGTGTAGGGAAACCTTCTGATTTGTTTGTGTACGCACCTAATGGTAAAACTAAAAATGTTGTTTACCAGAGAGCATTACAGTAAATTAATTTAAAAGAAAAAACAATTTGGTGTTTTTTTTGTAAGTATCCGATCGACTTGATCGATTAATTCGATTACATTCAGTTCGATTTCTTCGGCGCCTAGATCTTAGTGTCCGTTCACGTGTTCCATCAACTCAACTGGGTTTTCGACATTTGTATAGGTTTTCGAAAATTGTTTGCTTGCTATGTATACTGGCTTCATTAAGATGTCATTCATTTGCCAGAGCAACATCATTAGTAATGATGAATTCAGTGCATATGCGCCGAGGAGGTTGGTTTGCGTTGTCACGCATTTATGTTGTACCGATGATTCATTAGATCATTTATTTTCGGCAACATGCGACAGCGATACCTCCTCGGCGCATGTGCACAATCAGATGCACCATCAAATTAACATGGTTTTCGACCCTCCAAATTGGAAATTTAGGACGATGATAAGTATATATGTATGTTGTATCAAGCTTAAAACGAAAATATTTTATATTAGTGAAGGTACCCCAATCCGGTTTAAAATTGAATGAATTCTTCATACATGTACAAATGGTATTTCAGACTTGACGCCTAGCGAAGCAGACAGGGGTCCGCTAGTTTTTATATAAACTAGGTTCGCCCAGTGCTCGAAAATCGACCACACATTTTTTTTATATCATTATCTACTAAATAGATAAATAAAATTGGTGTAGCTCTGTTTGATTTGAAGCGAATTTGAATGTCTGTCTTTAAATAAAGAAATCTTAAAAATTACTGATCGTAGGTAGGTATTCGTGTCAGTTCTGGAATAGATAGTAACTAACTAATATTGTTCTTAACTTCTACAACGTTGAAAAAACAAAAATAGCACTGAAATGAAACAAATTGCATTAAATTTTTTTTCATGCTGTACTTTTATATTTCTTATTCAATAATATTTTTAATTTTTTGCTATGAGATAACAAAATGCGCACAATAGAAGAGTAATAAAATAATAGCATTCTTCTTCCAGTCCAGTCCAGATGTGGCATAAAAGGTTAGGTACCTGCGACCAAAAAGAGTAAACAAAAATTTTTTAATTTGAAAACAAAATATCTTCATGCCACTGCTCACTGCTAAAACATTCCTACGAAGGCCATCCCTTTCCGATTTGAAATTTCGAACGATTGCAAGGAACGGTCCGAAGTTACCGCCCTTCTTCAAATTACCCAGCGTAGTTTACCGCTACGATAAACTTGCTGGGCAAGGCAATGAGAAGGAAAGAGAGAAAGATATTGGCACTAAAATGGTACGGAATGGTACGTATGGTACGGTTTCGCGACGTAACAAATAATCAACTCTATTTCTTTCCCTCTCACGCCTACCCGTCAAAGTTCTTTGCCGAGGCATATCTACCTAATATTCCGTCGGAAAAAAGGAAATCAAAATGACTTAACAAAGAATATAGGTAATTATTGGCCAAAACCAGGATCAGAGCACAGTGAAACCACAATTATTGTAGGATGGCTATCTAATAATTCGTGTAGGATACAACCGACTTCGAATGACCGGAAGCCGAATGTACTTCCGTTCATCAGACTAATGCAACCACACCTGCGCATAACTTCTCTCCCTCATTCGCTTAACACAAACGAACACGACACACATTCACCGCCACGCCCCCACACGCCAAACACTTTCGTTTCGGTGAGGTGGCTCAGTGGCTGCTCTATGTATAGTGCTACACTATACAAATAAGGTCAATAATAATAGCAACGCCCAACGCAACCACAGAAAATACAATTTTGTACAATATTCGGGCAACATTATGATTACCTATAACTTATAAAAGACAGAGTAGGTATACGTATCCAATCCAATCACCAATACGCGTGCGCATATTCCCTTCTCTTCTTAATTCGCTTAACGCACACCATTCACCCCACACTATGTTAAAGCTACATTAGAGTTATACGCATACGCATATAGAAAAGTTCTCTGTGTATGATTCTCTTTTTTTAATTTCTGATTCATACAATAGAAGGAGACAGTCACAGGACTTCGACTGAGCGAAAGAAAAATGTGACTTATCCAATTACCCATACCCACCCCTGCGCATATACTTTTCTCTCTTTCTTTGCTTAACTCCCATCATTCAAACGTGACACTCGCCGCACAGATAGCTAAGATATAAAAAGCTATCTTTCTTTGTATGTTTACAATGTTGTTGTTGTAACCAAGGTAATTTAAAAACATTATTTTACCTATTTTGCAATAACTTTTTTGAAAATATAATTCTTTTCGACCGATCTATGAGCTGTACGCTTCAATTTGGTAAAAAAAAAATGCAATTTTACTTCATTAAATAGGGTAAATATGTTCTGAAAGAAATTGGGTCGGCGATTAATATAGTGGATTATTAAAATAAAGGTGTAACCCACACTCCACAGCTACCAATTTGGTGAGTTTTAAAAAAATTGGTATACCTTTTCATATTTTTATTGGTTTTGTGTCAAAAAAAAGAAGTAAACGACCAAAATATACAAAGCTTTTAAAAAAAACTGCAAGAATATTGGTATAAAAAAAGAAAAGGTCAACAGAAAGAATGTCTTTTATTCAATCATTTAAGTTCTCATCAAGAATATATTTGTTGATAACTGGTTTGTTTATAGATTTAAAATTAAAAACTTTTAACAAAAGTTAACAAAACATTAATAAATAAAAACTATATTTCTTGAAAATGTTCGTCTAAATTCGAGATTACTTCTAACAAATTAATCATTTCTGAAGTGCATCGTTTTATTGTCTAAAACACAAATAGGCAAAAAGTTTCAGCTGGTTTTCTTAGTAAATGTTTCAGAAATAGAAAAAGATTAAATTTCCGTTGAGTTAAGACTGCAAAAACTCATAAAGGCTTTTTATAACATGGCTCAAAGCCAACAGATTTAGTCAAAAACAGTTTTCCGAAAATTCTAAAGTTTGCGATACCTATTAAAAAAAATTGGATCATAATTGTAAAACAAATGGTAATTTTTATATTCGGCTTTTGAAGCTTCAAATATTTCCTAATCCAGAAAATAAATTAGTTTTGGTTTTTAAACAAGTAATACAAATTTTTGGCTCGACAGGCTGGTTAGTACACATGGCCAAGCTTTCTCATAATCATTAATGTGTGCGTGTATACCTCTTGCACGATGGCGGGACCTCCTGTTTTATTCCAAATCCGAACGGCGATTTTTTTTTGACAATTGATACTACTCGAATGATTTGTCAGATGGTTACGAGAGAAGGGCCAGCGAAAACCCATTTAGGTGTTGCTACGGCTGGGAATCAAACCCAGACGGCAGTTGATCGCACTAACCATTGCGCTACTGAAACCGGATTTTAGGCACACGCAAAATATCACGTTTGCCACTGATTTTGAAAATTTGGACCACTTGTAGTCGCTCATTTTCATTCAACCAAAGAGAAGAAATGTAAATCTATGCAATGGGTACCAAACTTTAGCGCCCCCTGATGTTGTGTATTACAACTCTATCCTGCATTTCATAAAGAGGTAAAGTAATTCCCAGTCATTTGTTGTATTTGTACTCAATGTGAAATCTTGCTTCACTTGGTAGCGAAATCTCACAAAACACACCTAATATTGTTGTGAAAATCGAACACATGCGTAATTTAAAATAAGCTCCTCAGTGCAAGCGCTGCCATGGATAAAGTACTATCAATAAATCTCCACCAGCAGACGGAAAGAAAAAAAAACAGCGATAAAGTGTTTCGTTTTGACATACCTCTGGTCGAAAATACTTTGCTTTTTGATAGCCTATACTTATATTCTTATATTCGTTTGCTTATATTCGTTTGCTACAATACAACGCCTTTCGCCCGTTCATTAAATGTAGTAAACTTGGTTATTTGTATGTACCATGAAGACAATACATCCTTGATATAGGCTGCTAAGTATGAAAACCGTTGATTTTAAAGAAAAAGTTTCCCTCTGCTAGAAAAGCTGTTCCACTGAATCGACAAATCTCAGCTTATAGGTGCAGCTCGTCTGGATTGTTCTTACCCCAGAGGCGGTAGATAATTTTGTTTGATTAGATAGGTGACTAAACATCATTTCGCTGTAAAAAAAAAATTGGACAGGCCGTATGGAGTTCATGCACCAATGCTACAGTCTAACAATGACGTAGCCATGAATTTATCTATCGAAGAAAAACTACATTCTAACATTTGTGTATTAAATTTCAAGGAAAGTGGCATAACACCGAAAAATCACCAGGTACAAAAAGGATCAGTCCTTAATGCTTGTGGGTAAAAATGTTTTATAATATTAGAAATAAACCATTTTAACGTAAAATTCCAATCTTGGTATTGGTAATTACTCCCCTAAAAAATATTCATGCTAGGTAAAATATTTTCTTGACTTCTGAAACATATACGTTAAACAGTAATCTCGTTCAAAATAAAAGGCTTTGAAGATTTCCACGCCTGTCAAACTTTGGCAACAGCGAGCGGGGGACCATTCTTCTATTTTAAGAAGTGCATCGAACAGTACGAAGATCTGATTACAGGACAAGGGACTTCGCATCTATCTACTTTCCACCAATCTCTATTTCCTAATTTCTTTATTGTCCGCTTCGATTTTAATGCGAAACACACGTTCTGTTGTTCTAAATACATACAAAGAGGTAAAATGCTCTACAGGACAGATATGGAGTACAGTTGTTGAATGAAATAAAACGAAGTACTGCTTGCATTAAATAATATTCCCCAAGCTCAAAAACAAGGTAGGTAACCCTCGGATTTTGGTCTCATCCCACCGGATGTGACTTACTAAACGATAAGTGCGAGTGTTGAAAACAAACACTATAAACATAGCCTGGTTAGATCTGTACGAAATACCCGACCTGCTGCACCAGACGAACCTAGATAAGCTGCTTCAATATATACGGACAGTAGGTTATATAGGAATCTCACGGGTAAGTCAGACCTCCTGAACAGAGATATGTTAGCGAATAAAGCAAACGCCAGCGCTCAATTCCGTAGTGAATTCTGATGGCCCGTCTCCTAGGGGTATCTAATAAATAGGAACTGGCCCTCCAGGTAGGGGGTTTCGCTATGGGTTAACTACCCATCCATGGAAAAAGCCATTTGTTACGAAGCGACTAATAGCCTCGGAAAGGACTGATTTTGTTGTTGACAATACTGCTCAGTGAAAAAAAGGATAACGACGTTCGTATCTGCACATAAGCTGTGAGAGCATTAAACACGATAGGTTCAGGCGCACAACTTGTGGAACCCTAAACTGCTATAAAGCAGACATTACTGCCATCCAGGAAATACGATGGCAAAAACAGAGGATAAAAACTGTCTACTACAGACAGTATTATAGTGAGCAGAAACAGCGACTATTTGGATGCACATTTATTATAATTGCCAGACTTAGGCAAGAAGTATTATGCTTCCAAGATGTTAGCGAAAGCATTGTAACAATTCGCATCGCAAATTCGCCAATATAAGCCTCATATGCGCTCACGCCACACGCTAAATATTGCTTGTAGGAGCTCCTTGACAAAGCCTAAGAGCAACTATCAAAGCATGTTAAAAGCATGCTGGGAGATTTTAGCGCAAAGGTAGCAAGAGAAGACATCTTTAGCAGTGTTAAATAGGAAAACATAGCCTACACGACAACACGTCTGGTAACGGACTTAGGCTAATTGACTTCGCTACAGAACGAAATGCCACTATAGCCAGCACACATTTTCCTCGCCTCGATATAAATAAGGGGACATGGCGATCTCCCGATCAACAAACGGTCAACCAAATTGATGACAGACAAGAGAAACGCATCCAGTATCTTGGATGTTCGAACATTCCGAGGGGCTAACATCGCCACTGACCACTACCTTGTTGCAGCCAAGGCAAGAATGCGGATATCCACCACGCCACAACAAACCAATCGCAAGATACCACCAAGGCCTTCGCGCAATCCCTTAGAACAAGGCTGGGATTATCAGGGTCTTGCAGAGGATCTCATTAGTGGTTCGGGAAAAGGGTAAACTATACTAAATAGCCTTCTTAGCCTGAAGAGACAAAGGTTGGCAGCAATAATTCTTTGTTATATTTTCGACGAAATGCTAATGTCAATATAATGAAATTTATATCTGTCAATGGCGACGTTTTGTTAAATTCGTCGATGTTGTCTCTATAACCTTATTGACAGCTTATACTTAGTCTTACCCTCTTAAAATGTGTCTGCGCTAATTTTCCATCGTCATTATGCACCGACGTACGAGTTTGGGTGGTACTTCAAACCAGACATGGCTTTGTATAGTTCGTTTCTATAAATGCATTCGTATGCAGCTTCACAAATCGATGAATGGATGTTGGGTATCGATTTTGGACTTCTTGTGGTTTTTCCAGGATCTGGCGAAGTGTTGATAAGTTGTGGACTTTCCTGGCCTTAAGCCACACTAATAAGAGCCGATCAGGTTGTTGGTAAACGGTTTCAGGCGTTCACATATTACGGCAGATATTGTAAATGATGTTGAGGAGACTTATGCCTCTGTATTTGGAACAGTTCGGAGGGTATCCGTTTATGTGAATTACTGACGTAATCCAAACAAAATCAAAGACATGCTTTCGCGTATTCTGGACCTCCCGCAAGCCTTTGATAAGGTGTGACACGATGGCTTAAAAATTCAAATTATTTCAAATTCTCTCAGAACGCCTATAAGATATTTGAGAATCATATCACAGGAATAGACCCTTCCGCGCTCGTACCACAAGAAAGTGTTCTTGGGTCACTTATCTACCTGGTATATACTCGTAATATACCTAAAGCCGGTTGCACAACCCTTCCCACGTTCGCCGATTACACCGCTGTCCTAGCAGTAGGTAAAACGTATGAAGAAACGACTGCAAAACTTACTAAATAAAGTGAACGTATGGATGATGGACTTGCGAGTCACCTTCAATGATACTAAACCTGTTTATGGGAATTACACCTAAAGGAAAACTAGAGACTTAACAATTCTCCTTAACTTGGTCCGAATAACTTTTGTGAACGAAAACAAATACCTGGGAATAACACTTATCTACTGCAAAGCTGTAAAAATGAAATGTGCTTAGAGAAATAGCCAAATCATTCTGGTATAGCTATCTACTAGAAAAGACTTTCGGAATTCCTACAATCGAAGTTCAAACTACAAGTTTCACACGAAACTATAGCATCTGGGTCTTCGGACATACCACCAATACTGTCGTTCAGATTTAGGGTGATTGGAATTACGGCAACTACTCAGAACTAAACCTTTGGACTAGAGAGATACCTGTGTGGTGTGTTTTAGTTAGAAAGAACCTGACACTTCTATCAGCACGAATTTGTTAGGTACTTTCATACCTTCGGAAAGATCAAGGACTCTAACAGGAAAGTAACCTGGCAAATATTTACAGCTACCCGTAATGTCTCGGTGTATCCACACTTCCATGGCTACACTTCAGTATTTGAAGAGTTCTGATGATAATGCATCTGAACTTTTCAGCTATTTGATGGATGCGCTGACTTCTAAGAAAGAAGCGTTAACTGTATTTTGGATAAAGGTGGGTGGATGTTTTTCAGATTCTGGAAATACAGCATGAGCATAAAAATCTTTAAAGCCACTACAGGTTATAATTCTATTATCTTGAGTTTCCTGTTTTATTTGGAAATGTAGGCAATTAACTCACAAAAATAAAGTTTTGATTTTTGAATTTGGTCCAAATATGAAAAAATTATCAATTACTTGTGGATGGTATTATCCAAGAGTATAGTACCTAAAACTTATAGCTAAAACTTTTGTAGCCATTTCGGACGCGGGCGGTAAGTGCGAAGGGGGAATTTCGTTGATCGTATGCGTCGGCTTTGCTGTTGTTTGATGCGGGTATCAATATCAATACTCCACATAGAAAATTTTCTTTGTATGAAACGCGCACTCTATGTAAGCTCAGTTTTACGTATGGATGCCTTCGAGATCATTGAAAAATCGGTAAATGGTCAGTGAGAACACTTTGTTCTGTTAAACAAAGAAAGCAATTTTCTTACTTCGCAGCTTTAGTTCTCTTTGGTATTATCTAGTTGAATGAAATTTAAAATCATTGTTACTGCTGACATTTGTAACAGAAATTAGTTTTATCCTAAGAGCCTCTGAATTGAAAGTTTAGCGCCCAACATTAAAAAAACACTTTTCTGTCGCATACTGATCCTACTTACGAACGACCCAAGTCGTGAACCCACCACTTGATATTGTTAAGTTATGAACACATAAGGGGTGTCCCTTGAGTTACGCAAAACGTTATCTTGATAGAAAGTACAGATTTTTAGTTAGAAAGCTTGCACTTTTTATTGATTGACAGAGAATACAGATTGAGGCTATGACGTATGGAATAGCACATCGGATAAAGGGCCGCCACGTCATTGTTGGGAAGTAAATACTCTTTTATTAAAGTTTCCTTTTACAATTTCGTATAAATGTTGCTGAATTTCATTAATACACCGTCTAATTTCCTCTTTCAAGACAGTGGCGATAAGGAAATTACTCATGCAGTAACTGAATTGATTCTCTGGCTGTATGGCACGTGGCACAGACATTTGGAAACCAACCGATGGTCACATCGATACACTGAACAAAAAAGGTACATGATTCATATGAAAATTTTCATGTGTTATTGAAAAAATTCCTACATTTTGCACCATTGTACGCGTTCATTCCGTTTATGAATTCCCATTCATACACGTGTGAATTCTAATTCATACGCGTATGGATACAATGAGCACTTACTATGGTTTTCTTCATTAAACGTCATGATCTTAGTATGAATTGTAGATATTTTAAATGAAATGTCAAACCAAAATATGTGTATGAATGCAGTGTATGCATTCTATGATTTTTTCATGCAAATAATGAAAAAATCAACATGAATTGTTCATACTCGTATAAAAAAAAAATCATAAAATTTTCGATTTTGGATTTCCCAAAAACAACTGTAATGTAAACATTTTTATGAATGCGATTTCATGCACTTAATTGTTTTATCATATCATTTTTTTTATGAATTCTTACATTATCCGCATGAATACTGTATAAAAATTACTGAATTGAGGTGTATGACCGCAGTTCATAAAAATCATGTACAAAATTATTTTCAGTGTATCTTTTAACGAAGGCACTAAAAACTGGACATCATGTCACAATAACGATTACAATCAGTTGTTACTTCCTTACCATCCGCATTATCGAAGAATAATGGACCGATAATGCCTCCAGCCCAAAATCCCCTACAAATAGTTACGCGTTGTGGATGTGTCAGCAATTACTCGTGTGTTTTTTGAACCCCAAACGCGACAATATTGAGAGTGTCTGAGATTACTGATTGACCCAGTCTCCCTGAATTTCTCAATTGTATTCTTCACAGTTGTTGGTTTAAATCACTAAAACGGCCATTTTTTTGTACGAAATCTCCGGACTGTAGCTGACAAACCTTCATTATTTTTAAAATATTGCTCAACAATGGTTGATGTTTGGAATAGCGCTCCATTTTTACTAAGGGTCCAGTTATAGCTCTCAATTTGGAAAGATACACAATTGAGCAACGCGTTAAAGTTTTTCAGTTTTATTATGAAAATGGGCGTTCAAATCAAAACGCATATCGTCATTTTTTCGGTCAATTTAATCGTCCAAATGTGCGTACAATCGGAAAAATCGTGCAAACATTTGAGCAAACCGGGTCTGTAGGAGAAAACACCAGTGCATGACCGTACAGCTCGTACTGCCGAAAATATTGCTGCTGTTAGCAATAGTGTGGCTGAAGAGCCGTCCACCTCAACTCGTCGTCGTGCCCACAAATTCCACCTCTCACGCTCGTTGTTGATGGACATTATGCATAAAGACTTGCATATACACGTCTACAAGGTGCAATTGACTAAAGAACTAAAGCCTCTTGAACATTTCAATGGTCATAATGGTGGCAAGAAATGGCAACACTGGATGATCAATTTTCGACGAAAATCATCTTCAGTGATGAGGCGCTAAGGTGAAAGTGGATTCGTCAATAAGCAGAGTGATTGTCGAAAAACCAATGCACTCACAAAGAGTGACTGTTTGGTGCGGTTTATGGGCTAACATCATCATCTGGCGGTATATTTTCCAAAAGAGGCCGGTCAGGCAGTCACTGTGAATGGTCAATTGGCTAGGCTGGAGAGACCATTACGGACAGACGGACCGAGGGACAGAATTCCAAAATCCACTTTTTGATCCACATAATGTTTGAATCAATCAAACTCTCCCTATCGAAAATTTTCACGAAAACAATATCTTTCTCTTTGTAAGAGAATGTTAAAAACCGGTCTTTTTTGGTGTTCCTAAATTTCATTCAAACGTTGGTTTGAAACATAAAATTCCTTGCATATTTCTAGGATTGGATATTTTGCTAAGAAGCGCCTGTGAAACACGCACAAAAAATTTCATTTCGTATGCACACCCTGTAGAAGTGTAGCCTGTGTTTATGTTCTCCACACATGCTCAAATGAACAACAATCGATAACATTTTATATATGTACACGGCAATTTTTCATCTCGTTCCACACGATGTGATAAAGTGTCAGGAAGTATTTGCGAGCATAGCTAATCATAATTTGCTCGGATTATTACAGCATTGCCATCAGGTATTGAATAAATTGTGATCGATGGACTTTTGTATGTTTGCATTGAATTATTGATAAATAAATTGGAAGAGTAACAATAAACAAGAAAAAAGCCTCTTTGGTGGACACTCAGTCGATATGACGTATAGGGCTTTTTTTGTTGAACACCGTCACACAACATACAATGGACATATGGCCAAGTCTCAATTCAATATCCGGATATCGGATTAAATGAAATTAATATCTGAATCTGAGATAAGCCTGAGCATGCGAAAACTGTACATATTCCGAAAAATTGAATTCAATTCATGTATAATAGTGAATTGAGAGAAAAATACTCGGAATAATGTGTGAAGTTGTATTTTACTTAAGGATTAATACCTACAGGATGTGTGTCCACTTGTAGGGGTTTTAATAATATATTTTGTATATCAATTGTAATCATACCATACGAGTGCAGACGAAATGCTGGACACAAGCCACTACGAAAATAAAACATTTTTTCTGTTTGTTTTTACGATTTATTTATTTTATTAAAATTCTGCCACTCCGTCTGTCTTTATAAATGGTTACTCCTCTCTACGTCTAATATCAATGCTAACATGCTGTTCGATTCGTCGATGATGTGTGTCTATTCTTGTTGACAGTAGGTACATTATATACTTGGAATTGGCCTCATTCACTGCGGCCCTGCAAAAAATGAATATGTGATGTGTGTTTATGTTTGTACTTCTTTGGTTTTTTATACCCTATCCCATATGGGTATATTAGTTTTGACGTTAAGTTTGAAATATAGAGAAATCATTTCGATAGATATATCTGAAAGTATTTGTAGGGGCTCAGTGGCGTAATGGTTAGTGGGATGAACTGTTGCCCATAAAGTCTAAGTACGATTCCCAGCCGTAGTAACACCTTCATTATGATTTTCACTAGCCCCCCACTCGTGATGATCTGACAAGTCACCCGAGAGGGATCAATTATCAAGAAAAGCTTAACACAAATTCGCAGTTGCAAGTCGACATTAAATACGAGGTCCCGCCATCGTACACACTCAAATATGAATAGTTGTGAGAAAGCTTGGACCTGGGTACTAACGAGCCTGTTGCGCCAAACTTTTTTTGTTTATATTTGGATCAAATCAGAGTCGCTAGCTGATTTTTGGAAATTAAATGTTGAGCTAGAATGATGAAATTTGGTACAGAGTCTCTCTGTGCGACCAAAAAGAACAAGTGTAAGAGTTTTGAAAATCCATTTAAGAATTTTGAAAAAGTGTCTGAAAAGCATATTTAGTCAATCTTAATATTTATCTATATTTTATCCACAAAAAGTTTTTTGACACGCCATGGGGCGTTTTTTTAAAAAAACTTTTCAGGTACAATTTTAGGATAACTTGAAAAAAAATCGATATAAATGTTTCGAGAATAATATTACGAACATTTCATCTAAAAATAGTTTTATCCCACGCCCACTTGTTGGGGGCGTTATTATAGAAAAATGATTCCTCAAACCTATCCCATAGCATATTCATAGAATATCGTCGTTTTTTGTTGAACGATAAGAGACTTACATACACCGTCTGAACAATATTAGTTCAGTTTTTAGTAGCGCCCACTTTTTGGGAAAATTTATTATTTATTATTAGGATAGGTTGGAATAGTTTGTTAACGATTCGCACAGCGGATAGTAGCCATCTCATATGTTGTTATTTTTTTTGCGAAGAACAAGCGAAGTGTAATGATTTGTTTAGTTCTGGACTTTTTAGGCCTAAAAGCGCACTGACCACACTGATAAGTGCCGATCCGGTTTTCGTGAAAGGCTTCAAGAGTATACTTATGGCAGATAGGATATTTTAACTGATTTTGAGGAGTCATATGCCTATGTAGTTGGGGCAGTATATAGGGTCCTTTAATTGTGGATAGGCCAAACTATGCTGTTCCACAGTTGCGGACATTCAAAATGCCATATGCGTTTATCTTGTCTATAGCAATGTGATCAATTTGGTTGACCGTTATATCAAGGTAGGGAAACCTTGTGCTTTCTATAGTGGCATTTCGATCCGCAGAAAAGTCAATTAGCCTTAGTCTGTTGACGACGTGTTGTCGTGAAGGCAGTGTTTTACGAAAATATTGCTTAAGATATCTTCTCTGCCAATCTTTGCGTTTAAGTCTCCGACTACGATTTTAACATCGTACTTCAGTAGTCGCTCAAAAGTTCATGTCCGTCGGAGCGTGGACTCATACAAGAATAATGTTGGCGAATTTGGCATTGATGCGGATTTTACAATGGGTTCGCTTATGTCTTGAAAACACAAGACTTCTTTCCTTAGTCTCAAACTTATTACAAATTCACATTTAAATAGTCGCTGTCTCTGCTCACTATAACCCGATCCGTAGCAGATGTCACAGTTTTTTATCATCTATTTGGCCCTCCTTTCCCATCGTATTTCCTGCATGGCAGTAATGTTTGCTTTGAAACAGGTTATAGTTTCCGCTAGTTGCTCGGCTGTATCTCTCTTGCTTAATGTTCTCACATTTCAGCTGCAGATGCGAACTTCTTTGTCCATATTTCGTTTGCCATGGTTTTTAGCAATAAAATCAGTCCTTTCCGAGGCTCTTGTTTGCTTCGTAAGAATAACTGTTTTCTTGAGATTGTAGTTATTTTAAAGCACAACCCTCAATCTGGAGGTTCGGTTCAACTTTATTATATAACCCTTGGTTATGGGGGCAATCAGTATCTACTACTGGATTGAACGCTGCCGTTGACCTTGCGGCTTATCCGCCACCATCTCTGTTCAAGGGACCTGACTTACCAAGTTATATTCTCCTAGAAGTTATCAATATGTCTGTTCCATCTAATACGACATCAATATTGTCTTCTTTGACAATTATTATACCACGTTGCCTATATCCTAAAGAATACCAAACTCCGAGCTTCTTTTGGTTAATATGACAAAGAAAATAGAGGTTATTCCTTTGAATGAGTAGGTAAAGGATTTTGTGGGGAGAAAATAAAAATGTCAGATTAGCATTAACATATGTTGGAATTGAGTCGTTTTCAAGAGTTAACCCATCTAATCATCCAACTTATGATGGAGAGAATGAAATTAACTACGTTGAAATTGTCATCGATCTATTGGATGGTATTGTGGTTGGGTATTGTATTCGGCTCAAGACGAGAGACACAATGATAACATATCTTATCATTTGATTTAAAAAAGAAATAAAAATTTGTAAAACATAGCAAACATAATGCATTTGCCCGAAATCCGCACTCCATTTGTGCTGTTCTAACGTAAACAATTCTTTTTACGAATACCATCAACGTCGTAGCATTTTGTCTATATTATGAAAATCTTCAGCTGTATACTACAAAGCTTTTTAAATAAGTAATTTGAAGTCGAGCGTGCAAAGAGTTGGTTCATACGATTCAATCGTACACCCACCAAGGGTTTTTGTCAGTTACGTTTTTACTCCCCCAGGGATGTTTTTACTAACGATATTTTAAGCGTCGTTTTTTTTTTAAATCAAATAAACCACTCAAATTTTCATCACATATTCAAAAATTTTATTGTCATCGATAAATAGACCTTTGCCATTTACGCTTTAAAGAGAACTTCATGTAAATGTTGTCCACGGCTCCGTTTCAAATGATCCATTCGGATGGTCCAATTTCTCGTCACTTTTTTCAATTCACAGGGCCATTTCGAGAGATTAGCTGCTCAACAAACTCATGCTTCAAAATTTCCATTGTTTCATGTGTGGCATGTGGCACCGTCTTGATAAAACCACATGGAATGTGGCTGTTCATCACTCCAGATGCTACAGTTTTGCGTATTTACGTATCCGTTGAGCCAGAAATGAGCCCCATCCCTGAACACAATTTTTCAATAAAACAGCGGATTTTAATGGAGCTGTTCTAAGGCCCGCTCACAAGTAATTAGACATTGTGGTAGGTCATTCGGCTTCAATTCTTGCACAAGTTGAATTTTATAGGCTTTCGAACCCAAATCGACACGTAAAATTTGCCACGTCCTTGAGTAACACATGCCCAATTGCTGAGAAAGTCGACGAATTGACATTTCACGATCTTCATTAACATTGGACGCTACGACTGCAATATTCTCTCCGGTACGCACTGTACGCATGCGAGTCGAAGATTTAATGTCCAACAAAGTAAACTTGGTGCGAAATTTGGTGATAACAGCACGAATTGTTGATTCACCAGGTCGATTATGACGACCATAATATGGTCGTAACAAATGGTTCACATTTTTCACAGAGCACGAATTTTGATAATAAATTTAATGGCAGAGTGTACTGAAAACTTTTCACTTTGACAGATGACGTTTGGAGGCCATTACTAACCAGTGCTGCCAACCCGAAAAACTTAACTCCTTAACAATCATCCTTATATTGCGCAATCAAACTCAAAAATTCGAAGATGAGATTTTTACAAACTCTGATGTTTGGAGTAAGTTTTTGACATTATTGCCCAAACTACACTGTTGATTTGACTAAAATTTTGGCTATGTGTTTTGTTGGTGGTCCTACAGAGGCGTTTTAGGAATTGGAATTGTAGTTCAAAAATTTACTGTATGACCATCCCATATAAAGGACGTTTTAAAATGCGATTTTCTTGATATCGCACATTGTCTCGAGTCCATACAAATTCGGAAGCGCGGATCTTGTTTCAGTTCTTAAAGAGGAAATGGAGGGTTTGGACGTTAACAACATCATAGTAATGAGATTATGATTTGTGTTGGATCGAGAAGCTATTTTTGTGTGATGTTCTCTTCAATTCCTGGCATCTTATATCTACTATCCAATGCAACCTCAGATAATTATCCAATAGGCAAGTCAAAAAAATCTATCACATCTGCTCCGTGAATAAGTATTTTGTAAATAGATGTTGGCATGTAATACCAAGAATAACTCTTTGAAATTCTCTAAACTAAGTTTGATCCCGCTTGATAATCTCGAATAATTACAGAAAATTTTGTTTTTAAGCTCATCTACACCTGTTATTTGCGCAGAGAGCTTGGTGTGAATAAATAATATTCTAGAAGTATTTCCATCTTTTGGTGATCCATATCCATGCTTGGGCTTAAAAACATGGAGACACAATTTTTCTTTATACACCATCTGTATTATCTCAAATATTTTTTTATTACTATCCCCTCGTACTAGCCAACTCTTTTGGGGTAATCTATAAGCAATATGTGTAATACACTCGCAAATTCGGATCCCATTATGTTTTGTAGATAATCCATATTTAACTATATGTATCTACATTTAGTGAAAGACGTAAGACATTTTCAAGATTTATCTTTAGCAGCGCAGCATATGAACTAAACAGTCATGAGATGAATTATATCTGTGACACATGATGGATCTTGTTACCTTAAAGTGACATTTTCTAAATTATTTGTAAGATCCGCCACCCCTCTTTTGTTCAAATTGCTTAACCTGACTCTTTAGTAAAGGACTAATTAACTGTCCCAGATTAAATTTCAACTACCAAGAGGGCCCAAAAACAGTTAAAAATTGAAATTCGTCAGTTTGGACTAAATTCGCAGTTTGATTTAATTTGTCAACTCTTTTTTCTTTTGGTGAGGTCTTCCTCGTTTGGAGTAACTAGCTTCTGGTGAACCGTTTAAATGTTTATATATAACATCTTCTTATTTGAAATCATTATTTAACCACACAGTATATTTTCCTGTTATAATATTCGACTAATTAGCAAATCTTAGTACAAACAATTGAACAGACGTTTGACTAATTCAGGTGAAGCTGCTAATGCATGAAACTCTAGAATATGTTAATAAATATCAAATACCTTGCAATTTGCCTCAGCTTGCAGCCATTTCTGATGACAATTAGAATTTTTCAGTTGAAAACCTATGTTAGAAAAAACAAAATTTCTCAGGTCAAAGCAACGTTTAAACTTTGACACATTTTTCTTTATAATAAATGGTTTTTCAATAAGAGCGCTACAAAAGTTTTCTATATAAAAACAAAAACAGTTTTGGATATCAATGAAATTCTTTATTCCTGTGAAAGTACGTTCGATGCCATTATGTATGAAACTCAATTTCTTTTGCATGGCTACCACGGGCACGATTGCAGAAGTCCAGACGCTGAAAACAATCTTCGACGGTTTTCAAGCATAAATCGGCCGATACTGCTGCAATTTCAAGTTCGATATTCGAACGAAGTTCATCAATTGTCGCTGGCTTGTTGGCATAGACAATAGACTAGACATAGCCCCACAGGAAATAGTCTAACGGCGTCAAACCGCACGACCGAGGCGGCCAAACGACTGGATATAACACGTTCTCCAAACTTGTTTTCCAATCAATTGATGTGTGGCACCGTCCTGTTAGAACCACCTATCCTCCAAGTCCATATCATCCAATTGGGGTCAAAAATATTTGGTTATCATTGAACGGTAGCGACTCCCATTCACAGTAACGTGCCGGTTTTGATCATCACGGAAGAAGTACGGCCCAATGACGCCGCCGGCCAATAAACCACACCAAACCGAAATTTTTTCGGGATGCAATGGTGGCTCGTGGAGTACGTGTTGATTGCTGCCTGACAAATACCCCATATTTTGTTTATTGACGAAGCCATTCAGCCAGAAATGAGCCTCATCGCTGAAGATGATTTTTCGATGAAAATCCGAATAATTTTCAAGTTGTTGCTCAGCCCAATTCACGAACATACGACGCTTCTGGTCTTGTAAGGATGTAGGCCAAGATCTTTTCACAAAATTCGCCACAACGACTTCACAGAGATGTCCAACGCTTGAGAACGACGTGTGAGAGACACATTTGAAGCCTCAGCGGCAGCAATATTCTCGACACTACGGACACTTCTTTGTCTCACTGGTACGGGAACATTTTGTACTGTGCCTGTGGATTCAATTGTTGATCTGCTAGGACGATTATGACGACCATAAATTTGACAAAGCGTTCTTAACGTTGAGGCCACTGACTCCGGATTTCGGTTGTTAATTTTAATAATTTTGTCTCGTTGTTGGATCGTATATCTTTCTATAATGAAATGGCAAACCTTACTGAAGATAAATGTCAAAAGAGCGGCAAGAAATATGGCGTCGTTTGCTGTCCCTGTGTCTCAACTTTTATAGCGTCCCTGTTGAAAAACCCGATATTAGGCTGCACCTACAGTAGTGCTAGAAAGCGATGCGATACTAGACGCGAAATAACCTCTCGCATGCTTATCGCACATTAGCCCTTCTGACCACTTTTTCAAGCGATTTGTTCGAGAAAATTTTGACGTTTGAAGAAAAAAAATCAAACATGTAATTTCAGTCCTTGTTGATGTTATTTTTAAATAATTTTGTCGCATCTAATTATCGTATCTCGAATCGCTTGTTTCATAGATTCTCGTATCGCATCGGTTTCTCGCACTGCTGAACGCGCAGCCTTAGTCAAATAATACAACACATGGCGGTGAACTATGATGTGTTTTTTAGGAAGCTTATTGGAATTTTTGGCTTGAGCATTTTACTGCTATGCAATAAAAAAATCTATAGCTCACCTAGGAGACAATTTTTTGAAATTAACCCTGCACTAAGAAAACAATATCCAGTCAGTACTGTACAAATATTTTTCGTTATTCAGTAAACGTAAACAAAACAATGTGAAATGTCAAACTCACGTGCTTTCGTTACGTTGTTGGCACGTGTTGATTTTCATACCTTTGCTGTCCGCTTACATGCTTATTATTGTAAATGTAAAAATACAAAATATAAATGTACAGTGCAATTTATTCAAGAAATGGTATTGTAAAAAGAAAACTTAATTATTTTCAGTTAATCTTTGGATTTGGATCGATTTTGATAAGAATTAATAACTAAGCTTTCACAAGTCTTTAGAATAAGATGACACATCAGTTTTTCTCTAAAAATGCACATGACGGTTGATTTAAATCAAATGTTGGTCATCATTTGCAAAGATTTTATCTTCCCAAATACTATTCGAACGATTTTTATAAAATTTTATAGCTAAGCTAGTGTGAATGATTCGTTCCTTAAATATTCTATAAGATGCAAAATAACTTCATTTTCTCAGAATTAATTAATGAAATTATATTGCCAGTGTTTCACTTCACTTCAAATCATAAAAATTAATTAACAGCACATAGTTTTCGATAGCGAAAGAGTATTTGTTCAGATTCCATATTAAACACAGTATACTCTACATGCTTAAGGAAGTTTGTTCGAGTCCTATCGGATATTTTTATTTTGTTAGTCCGCTGGGTTTAAACACGTGTTTTAATTATATGTATTAAAAATCTTGATTTTTAAATAAAACATGTGGATACATTTTGATCGAAATTCTATTTAATCTTGAAAATCATTAAACCTAAATTAATATTTTAATTGGTCTACTTTTTCTGAAAATGTGTCAAGGCAGTAGGTTATTAAATTAATTCAAAAAAGTAATCTAATTCATTGCACCCTTTTAGGGACCGCTATGGTATAATGGTTGTTTGAGGATATTCATAATATATCTTTGGTGAGGTTCCTTTAATATCTACCTGTATCCGTTAGTTGGTAATTATTAATGAAGTTGATTTGGTCGACCAACAAAAATTAACCCTTTTCTATAAAGCACAGGCTTTAATAACTTTTCGACTTGCAGACTCATTGATTATGTACATTTAATAGTTGTGGGGATTGTTTAAGGAAATTGGATGAAATTTCTTTTTGTGTCAGGTACAAAATTGTTCCCATTAAGTTATCTCAGCTGGAGCGTATATTTGCATTTTTCTTACACAGAAATAGTATACCACTGATAGCAACTAGAAATGTAGACAGCCAAGTCCATACTCTGAAATTTTACTAAGAAAACTATTTAATTTATTAAACTAACCAATAGCCTGAAATACACCAACGTGACCCTGTGGCAAAAAATATTAAAATTGAAATTGTCACAACATATTGTTCAAAATCTCTTATGGTTCGACAAAAAACAACGTTTTTCTCTTGCATAATAAGGTATGGCGTAGGGTATAGAAATGGTTTTTGTAGTAAAACGCCTCTAAAATGTGAGCGTGTCAGTGTGTGTATTTTGAAAATTTGTATCCTTGTTCGAACAGCACGTACAAATATCACATGTACAGAATTTCATTATCCTAGCTCAAATTTAAGGCGTAAAAACCGGTGACATACAGACGGACATACATACATGGCTAAATCGACTCAGCTAGCGATTCTAAGTCGCTCCATATACGTTGAGGAATACCTAGCTATTTCTCTATGTGACAAACTATGTATCAAAACATATATACCCCTTTAAAATAAGGTATAAATATTTGGATAGTTGATTAAGTAAGTCATACCTACTCCCGAGAAAGCAAACATCCAAAAATCCGAAAATCCAAATTCCGAAAAATTATATTTAATTAAAAGTTTGGGCAATTTTTTTCATTTTTTACAATCCATTCATTGAAATGGATATAAAAGAAGTTTATCACAGAGATTTTCTGGCAATTATTCACTAAAATCTCATTACTTTCAGAAAAATCAAACGACTTAAAATAAGTCAAAACTCATCGTTTTTTTTACCGATAATAATAAATTACAAATAAACTGTTCAAAATAAAATAAGGTTTTGAGTAGTTCATCGATAAAAGATTAAAAACTAAAAAAAAAAGTCTGACACCTATAAACCTGCAATCAAAACAAAACAAACCCTAGTGACCCATAGCTTCCTTAACAACAATATAAATAAATTCCAACGTAAATAAAATTCAACTGACAGCAGCGGAACCACGCAAACTCCCCAAACACATCTTCACCATATTGGCTCAGATGAACTGGCGTAAGCTACGTACACATGAAACCGATGAGCTTAAGTTCCCAAATACACACAAACTTATGTGCGATCGGTTCCGGTAATCGCCTCACACACCATCAGACATTCCTGTCGCCAATAGACACCAATACACATGTGTAGTCAGTTTTTTCTACTTGTGAAGAGAAGTTCAGCATGTTTAATAACTCCTTTTGAAAAATCTACAGGATTTATAGAAGATGAAATGGGATACTACTTACTTAAGTGGCGCTACAGTCTGGAATGAACCTGGGCCTCAACCAACAAGGCTCTCCAATTAGCCCGGTCCTTAGCTAACTGCCTCCAGTTGCGCACTCCAAGTGTTGGTTGAGGTCGGTTTCTATGTGTGCGCGCCACTTAAGGCGAGGTCTTCCTCTACTGCGTACGACTTCTGGCAGGGAATCGAAGAGTCTGCTAGCCGGAGTATTGGTGTCCATTAGTTCTACATGTCCTAGCCATCTTAAACGTCCAATGCTGAGTTTTTTGACCAGGGGCATGTCGCTGTACAGCTCGTATAGTTCTTGGTTGAATCTTCGTCTCCATAGCCCGTCAACGCAAACGGGACCGAAGATTTTT
The DNA here is from genome assembly GCA_949824845.1 of Rhingia rostrata. Lineage (NCBI taxonomy): Eukaryota > Metazoa > Arthropoda > Insecta > Diptera > Syrphidae > Rhingia > Rhingia rostrata. The sequence continues at coordinate 24,338,210 of OX463757.1, forward strand.
CGAAGAATTTTCCTCTCAAATCGACCAAGGATTTCTTAATCCGCTTTTGAGATGGTCCATGCTTCAGCGCCGTAAAGCAGGACTGGGATGATCAGGGTCTTATATAAGATCTCCTTCGTAGTTCAAGTGAGGGCCTTACCACTGAATTGCCTTCTTAGCCCGAAGAAACAGAGGTTGGCAAGAGTAATTCTTCGTTTAATTTCTGACGAGATGTTGTTGTCAGAGTTAATAGCGGAGCCGAGATAGACAAAGTCCCGTACTACCTCAAAGTTATATCTGTCAATGGTGAAGTTCTGTCAAATTCGTCGATTTTGTGTGTCCTTTCGTGTTGACAGCATATATTTCGTCTTGCCCTCATTTACTGCTAAGCCCATTTTTGCCGCTTCCTTCTCTATACTAGCAAACGTGGCTATGACATCACGTTGGGTCCTACCAATGATGTCAATATCGTCGGCGTATGCTAGTAGTTGCACAGATTTTTGGAAAGTTTTGCCTCTGGTGTTGGCTCGTGAGTTTTGCACAATACTCTCAAGAATCAGATGGAAGAAGTCACATGACAGCGCATCACCTTGCCCAAATCCTTTTTTGGTATCGAATGTGTCAGTCAGGTCGTTTCCGACCCTAATGGAGCAGCGAGAATTCTCCATCGTAATCCTACACAAATTAACGAGTTTGGGCTGTATAGGTCGTCTCTATAAATGCTGTCGTATGCGGCTTTGAAATCGATGAATAGGTGGTGGGTATCGATTTGGACTTCTTGGGTTTTTTCCAGGATCTGCCGAAGTGTGAAGATTTGATCGGTTGTAAACTTTCCTAGCCTAAAACCACACTGATAAGGGCCGATCAGGTTGTTGGTAAACGGTTTCAGGCGTTCACATTTTACGGCAGATAGAATTTTGTATGCGATGTTGAGGAGACTTATACCTCTGTAGTTGGCGCAGTTTAGAGGGTCTCCTTTTTTTGTGGATGCGGGTAAACGATGCTGAGGTCCCATTCTTCAGGCATACTTTCTTCCGACCAGATTCGGCTTATGAATTGCTCGATGTTCATTACCAAGTCATCTCCGCCGGCTTTATAAAGCTCGGCGGGAAGGCCGTCATTTCCGACATCCTTATTTAGCTTTAGTTTAGATATAGCTATCCTCACTTCACTCTGGTCGGGTGGTTGGCAGCTTTCGCTGTCGTTGCCAATATTGAATGGTTCGTTCTGCCTGACAGCGAAATGTTGTTCGTCATCGCCGTTTGACAGTCTGCAGAAGTGGTTCTTCCATATCATCAGCATCGACTGTGTCTCAACTACGATATTTCCTTGTTCATCACGACAGGATTCTGTTCGAGCCAGATGAAATGGTATATCACTTCTTATAAGTTTCCAGGGATGTGTGGTCATGTGACAGTTGCAAATATGTATGTCAAAACCAATCTAAAGGTTCGGCTTTGATTCCCAGCTGTGGCAACACCAACATATTTTCCGCACCAAATAGACTTAAAAAATGAAAAAATTCCCATTTTTTGTGTAAACGTGACTAATTGCTATAACTGATGCCTATAATTTGTAACTATAAAAAATAAATGTTTGTGCACGAATAATAGAATTTGACATCATGTTTATTCGTCTTTCAATCAATGGTATTATAGAATATGTGGTTACAGAAATATTGAAAACAAATACAGCAATTGAATTTTTGTTTTTATTTTACTTACTTGTGATTTTTGTTAAGGCTTCGGTAAAGAAATCTTATAGAGTCCCGTAGAGTGCGCCAAATATGTTTTCATATGACTTCCTAGAGTTTATATTACTGGAAGCTAAATAGCTTCAATAGTGATTTATCGAAGCGAAATTGTTAGTTGGGATATCCATAATTTGGTAGATCCTTTTTCATTGCGAGCAGTCTTCTCGCTTCTTTTTTAAGTCTATCTAAGTTTCACCAGTTGATGGATACCAATTTTTCCTCTTCGGTTACATCTGGGTGACAATGTCGAAATGCGTTCTTTTTTAATGATACGGCTTGTTCCGATATTTTATTGAAACGTGGATTACCTTTTAAACAGAGTGAGGAAAAAATGTTTATATAAAAAACAAGGATGATCTCTGTTACTGCTTCCGCTCCAACAATGACATCTGTTTGCCTAAAGCAAAGGTCATGTCATGAATATGAAAAGGTATTAATTCTTGGTAGTTCCATAAAACTTATTTAAAATTTTGTCCTCTGGTCATTTATATCGGTTGTGCATAGCTGCTGTTAATTAGTGGAAATGTACATTTTGCCTTCGAGTCTAAGTTAAATATCAAAAAACCAACTCCCATTTGCGTTTCTTCTTACCAAAATAATCGATGAAAGCATCCATTGCCACTAAGGAAAATATCAAAGGACCAACTCCCATTGGGGTTTCTCAATACCAAAATAATCGATGAAAGTATCCATTCCCATTTTATTTATTGACCCGAAGCAAAGCATACCCGAACCAACTCACGATAATAACATGCGTATCGCAAATGATTTGCACGACTACTCACACGGCTAGGTACATATGCTCTAGTAGTCGTCCTCTCTAAAAAAAGAAATCTTGCTAACCTGCCTTTGATTATACAATTAAACCTCGGTCTCTACGTTCGTTTGACCGCTTTAAATTGTCTCTCAGTCCCCTGAAGGTTGTTTCGTTATCGACAAAATTTCCCCCTGAAGGAATTTCTTCTTCCTATTCATATGGGGGTTTATACAAAGATACGCATCCCCAGGGAATTCCCATTAGTCCCGGGGTTGTTGTATACACAGAGAATACAATTCAAAAAGTTTTCACTGATTGCCGCACATGAAGAAAAATGAACAGTTATTGCGTGGAGTTCACCATACAACGTGTTCAGTGATTTATATTGAGCACAGTCGACACAGCAACCTCAGGATGATATGCGTTGAGGTGATGGTAGGCCATAGAACAGCAGTAGCAGCCTCCACAACTGTCATTTATAAACCGTTTCAAAATATTCTCGGATGTCCCTAGGCAGATTATACGTATACTGTTGTTGTGTGGGCCCTATAGATGTTGTTTTGTAAACTATGCCTGATTAGGCGCCCTCGTTGGGGAGACTATGTTAGCCTATTTCTGCTGCTATGTAATACTTAGAGGTATACCAACTGTGAATCATTCTTAGCAAAAGCACAAAACCGCCAGACATAGCATTTAGGACGATATTTGTGGCTTTGGGCCGATGCCTACGATGATGATGAGCTTGATGATAATCAAAAACGAAGCCACTGAAATGGTGGCAATAATTTTGCATTAAAATGAAAAGAACATACATACATCGTGGAGCTGCATTGCATCATGGAGCTGGGGAGCATTTAATCAGTTGTGGTATTTGAGTGGAATGAATGAAAACCGCGGCGATAATTACGTGGAATTTTCAAGTAAGACAGAGGTACCCTACGTTTGTGAGGTGGATTCTACCGTTGAGAGTCCTTATTCATCATTCATCGTTGAATTTATTGATGCTTGAGGGTATATTTGACTTAATTGTACAAATTCGTTGGTATTCACCAGTTTGCTTGAAAGCAGTGGAATGGAAATCATCGATACAAAGCAAGTGCATGGCGTTTGAGATTGATCTGCTTAAATTGAATTTATCTCGTATATATGTATTTTATAGAAGCTACCGTAAAACCGCCCTGCGTGAATATTATTTGAAGAAATTTGATTTTTGAAGCTTCAATTTCGAACATATATAATAAACTAGCAGACCCGACGAACCTCATCTGTACCCAATTCAACGCCTTCCGAAAAACTCCAGAGTGATGATTAGACGCAGATAGTTCAAATTTCAATATGATTTATTTGAATGGAATAGAAAAACACTTTGAATAATCGAAACTCAAGGGATAAGGACTTCTTTTCCTTTGAATTTGCCCTTGATAATCTTCGCTTGACGGACAATCGCATACCACTGCACAATTTCCGATGATTCAGATTCGTCAACATGATTATGATCGATCCCAAGTCAAGCGACCACGATCAAGCGAGTTGAAAAATTCCATCGGATAGTTAATCGCTTCATCCTCGTCGACCACGCTGTCAACGAATTTTTACGAATGCAGTTCTATAGCGATTTGACTTTGAATAATGAAATTTATGCTCTCGACGTCAATATTGCCTATAGCTTGAAAAATGTACAAAATTGTAATTATTACAATTTTGTGCAATGCCGGGGATCACATTCTCGGCGAACAAGCAAAAATTTGTCGGGAATGATGTAAATCCATCGAAACATAAACAGGAATTTGGCTATTTCCAAGCTCCAGCATATGTCTGGAGAATTTAGCAGCCGTTCTGCAGGCATGCATTAAGTTCTAAGGCGGCAGTAGATTTCGGATTTTAGGGAAGCGGAGATTAATATCATCGCCTTGTAAATCCTTCATCGTTCGGTGCCTCCAAAGCTCATTTATGCATCATTTTGAGGTGCTGATTGTGCAGCGCAAACCTGTACAGTATGAGCAAGACTCCATTCATTTTCTACTGCACGTTCCTCTTGCATTTGATTATCAAGGACATTCTAACTAATTATCATGACGTGTACGTCTTTTGATCGCCTAATGGGAGGAATTAGTCAAGCAAGTTACTCTCCCTAAAACAAAAAACAACAAAGAAAATTATTTTCAAACAAAGAACTTACGTAATGAATGTTTCGCAAAGAATGCTCACAATCCAATTTAAAGAAAATGATCGAATTGATAAATATCGCATTGAATTGCATTGATGTGATGCGCGATATACGACTATCGGGAATCAGTGTAATAATACGCAAAACTGGAATCAATCGCAGCAAGAAACATATGAGAAGGCTACAATCCGTTGTGAAAATTGTTTAAATCTTATCACATCTCATACTTTATAGGTATATCTACCTCATTATTTCTCTATGTAACAACCTATGTATCAAAACTAATATATCCCTATGGGAAAGGGTATAAAAATAGCACATTTACTATGACAATGAGAAAAGGACACCTGTCAGCTTGCGTACAAGTTATGGGGTCAGAAGCCCCCATTCAACAAAACATATCATTCCCATTAAAATGAACTCGGCAACACCAGCTTAAGCCATATCTGCAGCTTATTGTGATTACCAAAGGCAATATCCGAACTGTACCAACGGCATGGTAACAAGATGAAGCCATAAACAACGCCAATATTTCACAAAGCTCAAGGCATGGCAACAGCAAAAACAGCAGCAGATTTCGTACCGCAATCTTTAATAAACAACGCCAACTCTAGTAAACAACGCCAGCTCTAGTAAACAACGCCAACTCCAGTAAACAACGCCAACTCCAGTTACTCATCAACGAATAACAAAAAAGTACAGCAGGCCTGACTACTTGCTATGTTAGTTTAGTTGCTTAGTTTAGTTCTTAAGATATCGAGCTAGTGTTAAGACATTCGTTTATTAAATAAAAGACTTCCTCATAGAGGAATTAAATTGTTGAAATCGGACTCGTGTGTTCATATTTCTATTTTACATCCTAAGTCAACGTATATCACCATGTACCGGGTTGTGTAAATGATCGCTGCACAGAACCATATATTATTTATCTCGGTAACTTCTACACCCAACAGTCACCCAAAATGTCTTTTATCACAATGAATTTAACATATAGATATCCGAAACTTTGCAATCTTCATAACGAATTCTCAGCCTTAACATCTTCCGAAATCATCAAATCATCAAAATTTCATCCAAAAAAATTTTAAGTTTTGCGGGTTTTTCCGGAAATTTTTATTTTTATATTCGAAAATCCATTCCGAAAAAATTGTACACAGAATTGCATACAAAGAATAAATTTTAGATTTTTCCAATTTCCCGACTTTTTTGGAGGGTATTTCCAAAATTTTCTTTCGTAAAAACCTTCTAGCAAAAACCTTGTAACTGAACAAAAATTTTAGCCAAATCGGTGCACCCGTTCTCAATTGATGGGTTACTGTACTTTTGTCACAGAATTTTTATATAAATAGATAGGAATAAAGGAATCTGGGCCTCAAGCAGGGTAGATGTCTTAAGCGTCCACTGAGAAATTTGTCGACCATGTCTATATCGCCTAACATCTTGTAAAGTTATTTGATGGATCTTCGTCTGCATTACCCGTATGCGATTACGGAAAATGCAAACGAAGTTTTGGAAACCAAGAATTTCCCAACGCATTTGTCTCTTAAAATTAAAATTACCAATAGGTGCTAGGTATCGATTTGGACTTCTTGGTTTTTTTTTACAGAATTTGCCAAAGCGTGAAGATTTGATCAATCTTAGACTTCCCAGGTCTAAAACCACACTGATGAAGGCTGATCAGGTTGTTGCTAAACGGTTTATTAAGCTCCTTAAATTCCGGACTCGACAGCAAAATAATATTGGGTAAATAGAGTGGAATTTAATGCTTCCAAAACGCAATGCTGTCTTCTGTCTACCAAGCGAAACAAAATATAAAGCCATTATCACTGGCACTTGCATCATCGAAACCGAAAAATTTTCCATGCTCGGTATGTGTGTTAGTAATGACCTTCGTTGGAATGACCACATATTTGGAATCGCTAAGAATGCAGCGAAATGTCTAGGTTTCCTTAGCCGATGCAATAAATATTTCACCCCATCTGATTTGGTCTCAATGTATAAAGCCAGACTAACAAACCGGAAAACCAATTGGGAAGGCTTCAAAAACGATATTGAAAATAATATTCGACTGCGTGTATTGCTTAGATCCCTATTGGAACTTGAAGACGCGGTTGCCTCCTTTATCGATACCATTCAAAAAGCAAAAAAAGTCATATAAAAAGTTATAGTAATATCAAGTTACAACGGGAAATAAAAGGTTTCTTTAGACCAAAAAGAAAAGCTCGAAAAAAATGGCACCAAACTCGTGCCCCCCAATATCAATCGGTCAATCGGTTGAGTAACTTGCTATCAAATTCGATTAAAAACTTTAATAACCATGCAGTAGAAACTTATCTGCAAAGCCTAACCGCTTCAAAAGAATGGAATAATTCACTTTGGCAAGCAATTAAAGTCATAAAACGGCCAAAAAACGGTGTGCCACCCATTCCACTAACTCAAGACGTTTGGGAAAAAAGCGATAAGGAAAAAGTAATCGTTTTCGCCGCACATTATGAGGAAACATTCAAACCATTTGATGGTCCAGAAAACCACCAGCATCTAAAAAAGAAATGCGAAGAACTTAAATATAAATACAGAAAACTGTACTGGTTACTCGGAAAATATTCGAAGCTTGATAACAAGCTGCTATTATACAAGCAAGTGCTAAAGCCGGACATATGGGATACAACTATGGGGTTGTACCAGTAAAACGAATCTGAACATTCTACAAACTTTTGAAAACAAGATGTTAAGATCATTCGGTAATGCGCCGTGGTATATAAGGAATGGATATCTACGCAGGGATTTGGGTATTCACGCGGTTAAAGATGAAACGAGAAACTTTGCACGCAAACATAAAAAACGTTTATTGGGACACGCTAACTCAACGGTCCTACAAATTCTTGATTGCGGAGTCTTCAAAGAACTAAGCCCTCAGATTTGGCCCGATAATAACAAACCGCGCTATAAATTTCGGAAAAAGCAGGACCTCTCAATGGCAAGTAACCTGCCAAACATACATTACTCGTGATAAAAAAAATTGCTAGATAAGTCGCATACTTAGTTGCAATACAAATGCAAAAAGGGTGTTGGTTTTAATCGGTTAAAGTCTGACACTACTTTGGGCAAGTGCTCATCGTGTCTTATGAGATTTCCACCAACCCACAGAAAAAATATGTATAAAGCGTACTTTTTTATAATTGACACGCACTCAAGGGGTTATGAATACCCTTTATATATAACCATAGTTTGAGAAGGGGAAGAAAGAGGGTGATAGGAAAGATTTTGGATGTAGTGGAGACTGACTCCATGAGGAGTCACTATTTCTTGTGTTCGTTAAATTTGAAGAAATTCAAGATGGTGCATACTTTTAGGTATAACAACCGACCTTTTTTTTATTTATTTCCCCAAACTCGAGTTCAAACCTAACATATGGTCAGGTGCAACAAAAACATAATTTCACCTACTAGATAGGATACAAAAGCGTGAGATAAGGCTGATAGGAGTCAAACCTAAGCGAACTCCGTAGTCTCGCTCAAAAATCGTAGGAATGTCTCCTACTTTTCACTCTTTTACCGCTACTACAACAACAAACGCTCTAGCAAAATAGCCAGATGCATTCCACCCCTTTAGCAACTCAACCATAATACTCGCCGTGTAATGAATGCTAATTAGTTCACCCTCAAGCCTATCTTCGGACGTATGAAATATAGGGATTCATTCCTTAACCAAGCTACACGAATGTAGAATGCCTTACCAAACTCAGTTTTTCCTCTCCATTACAATCTACAGAAATTCACAACCAACGCACATCCGTATAGGCGTTCAAATATAGGATCTTGTTGGCGATATTAGGATGACTTATGCCGCTATAGATGGTGCAGTACAGAGAGTCGCCTTTTTTGTGGATCGGGCAAACAATGCTGAGGTTACATTATATGAGTTGGTGGATGGTACTCACCAATATTGAATGGTTCGTTCTGCCTGATAGCAGGAGAGCCATTGCATTGAATGTGTCGCAACTATGATATTTCCTTATTCATCTTGACATGTATCCATTCACGCCATGTATGCCAGCTCTTAACGATTAACACTTTAGTGAAACTTTCGAACATATTTCTTGGAGTGTAATCCCGAATGGTTCGACATTCGAAATAGTGAAGGCGTGGAGGGTGAAGTTCATTCAATTTCATTGATTGCATACCCATTTGTTGAAAGAAGTGACATGCTAAATTGGTATTTCGTTTCACAGTAAGTTAATTAGCTTGAGTCCGTTCCCGTATGTGATGTCGTGTAGGGTTTCTTTTCCGACGATTCTGCTAAAGATGTAATCTCGTTTACATTAACGTCCAAAGTCCCCCAAACATTCGCTCATATGTTTTCATGATGAGCTGATACAACCAGTCCTAAGTGATATTATTTTTTTTTTATTATTCCCTTCAACATGCAAACGGAGCCAAAACAATCCTCCCTCGTGGATTGACACAAGGCTTCAATGGTATTTTTAAATGACTACAACGTCAACATGAGAGCTTACGTTTCCGAACTGTAAATAATCAGACTGAGTGTGTCAACCATAATATGTCAAAAGCTTCCACTTAGAAAACTTCCTCCATTACGCTTAATTAAAAGTTGCCAATCATTTTCTCATTTCCATTTTATCAGTCCACTTTCCACGCTTTGGTACGGTACCGTGTGTTGAGGGTAAAGTACATGCAGCTCATAATGTACTCTCTGACGATTTGATTGTCTTACCAAAAAAAAAATGATTTTGTGTCCAAAGCTAACTATATACAACCGTTCAAACTTAAAAAAAAAAACTTGCTCTTAAAATTAGGTAATGTTCCGACAAAAAATGAAGTTCACTGAAATGAAGGATATAAACGAAACACGTTTGCTCGAAGGCAACAACCTACATTGTAGTCGTGTTATTTCCCTCTGTACATTGATGGCAATATTTTTGCAAGGACTAAACGAAGAGCGAACTGCCACCAACTGTGTGAGTGCTCGGGGTCTACCCTCCAATCGCAGTTGGGAATTAAAAACTTTTTTTTTCTTTTCCCCAACGACAATTTTATCAGGAAGTTTTCATTTTCTTCCCAATTGTCTTTCGCTTTTCTTCTTGTGTGTGTGTAGGTATATGTATGTGAGTCTCTGCCATCTGAATTCAAATGGAATCATCCAACCGTTCAAGTACCGGCGTCCAAATTCGGCAGTGTGTCATTAAGGTGTTCATCACGTAACCAAGATAAAACGTGCAACTTGGCAAAAAGAATTTTTTGAAAAAAAAAATTTTTTTCTCAACAGAAATGTCTCCATGGAGTGGGATTGTCTATAAACATTCCAAAGTCGCCGAATAAAAATGGAATTCCCGGGACGCGAAGCGGTCTGCTCTGCTCCGATCGGGTCCACAATGGTTAGCTATAAACACCCAAGACAACCTTTTGTTTTTAATTAAGGTATGGGAAAGTTGAGTGATTATCACTTTGGGTTGAGCTTGCCATTCAAACTTACAGTTTAATCTTCGGTCTAATTAATGTGGCAATTGGGAGCGGTTTGGCAGTTGATTAGCTTTAACTTCGAGCTATAAGCTTTGCACGACGTGAGGGTAGAAAATATACAATGTGATTGCATATAGGTATATAGTCTTGAATCCTTTTTAGCAACAATAATACGACACAAATGTGTAATTAGAGCTCAATTTGGTGTCCTTTGGAGGAGCAGAGCGTTAATGGAGCTCATTTGTCGCGAATTCTGTCTCCGAAAATGTGGTTAATCATTTTATCCCACTAACGACAGACATATTGTTGTGGGGATTGGTTGTTTATATCTTGGGTGGTTGACCGGATTAGTTTTATGTTTTTTGAGCGTCGGCTCATGGAGACTTAATTGGACTATGCTAACAAGATAAATCTGACGAACCCAAGTGTAACTCTTTAGGAATAATATTTTGTACATCTTTCATTCTATATTTGATGGGTTACTATAGGTCGAGGTCATACGCTCCTCCACTAGATACCATTGTATCACTTTTATCTGCATGTGCGTGCCGAGTAATGGGAAATAATGTTGCCTATAAAATGAATTTGATTTGATCATCTAAGCGCTGTTCAACTAGAGTAGCATACCTTTTTTCATACGCCAGGAGAACAATTCCTTATTAGGCGTCAAACGTGGCGACTACAGTTCAAGGCTGGGTGCACAAAAAGAGTTACTCTTATGAGATACTTTAAGATGTTCGGTCATCTTAGAACCTCCAGAGTTCGCCATCTTTCTTATGAATAAACAGTGGCAGCCCTCCAGGGCATTGGTCTAAATACTAAACAAGGTGCGTCACTTTCCGTACCTGAAACACTAAAATGCTCAAGTGAAAAGGTGCAGGCGGACAACTAGCAGAAGCTTTCAGCGGCTACAAAGCGGACATTACTCCCTCCGAGGAAATACAATGGGATGGGCCGGATAAAAGGAACATGAAAAACAGTGACAAATACTACGGTCTGTGTTATAGCGAGCAAAAACACTGACTACTCGAATGCGGCTTTAGTGGATGCGAAATAATTAGGCAAGAATTTTTGAGACATAAGCGAAATTGGCATCAGGGCCAAAATCCGAACATTAGCATTATATGCCCTCACATTTAGACGCCGGAAAAAGATGATATAGCGAAAGACTACCTCTACGAACTCGTTGATAAAACTTATTAGCGACAACCGAAGTGTGATGGTAAAATCTTGCTGGTAGAATTAAATGTAAATGTAAAGGTAAGAATAGAAGACATCTTTAGAACTATTATAACAACACATAGCCTACACGACAACACGTGTGACTACGGACTTATTGAATTCTCTGCGGTGCGAACTGCCCTAATAGCTACCAGATGGTTTCCTCACCTTGATATGCATAAGGCGGCATGGCTGTCTCCAAATCAACAAACGGTGAACCGAATTGATGACATTCCGATAGGCAAGAGTATTTTGGATGTCCGAACATTCCGAGGGGCTATCTTTGACTCGGACCACTACCTTGTTGCCTCCAAGGTAATAATGCGGATTGCACAACGCGAATCCTTTAACCTTTCGATTAACACCATACCATCACCAAAAATAATGGCAACGATGCCACCAACAAGAAACCTCTGGTTTGAGGAGGAATGCCTAAAGATGTTCGCACCCAAGAATAAGTCAAACAAGGCTAAGCTGAAGATGAAGACAAGAGAAGCAGAAATCTTTCGAGATCTATAGGCAGAGAAGGAGAGAAAAAAACATGTTTTTCAGAAAAAAGAAACAGAGCAAGAAAAGCGCTATGGAGGATATAGATAGGTTCCACTCCAGGAACAATGTTCTCTAGTTTTACCAAAGTATAAAACTTGAAAGGCAAGGATATGAGGCTTGAACAGAATCCTGTCAAGATGAACGAGGAAATATCGTAGTTGTGACACATTCGATGCTGAGGATATGGAAAAACTACTTCTGCAGACTAGTTATGGGCAACGACGAACAATATCCCGCTGTCAGGCTGAGCGAACCATTCAATATTTTCGAGAACACCGAAAACTGCCAACCACACAAATTTATTAAGGTGAAGTTAGCAATATCCAAACTAAAGCTTGACAAGGCTGACGGAAAGTAACATTCACAATTTTATAAGCCAAATCTAGTCGGATGAAAGTATACCTGAAGCCTCAACATATTTAGCCGATCAATAAAAAAGGAGATCTTCTGAACTGCGCCAACTATAGAGGCATAAGTCTCGCCAAAATCGCCAATATGAACCTATCTAACGTAATATGTGAACTCCTGAAAGCGTTTACAAACAACGTGATCGGCCCCTGTCAGTGTGGTTTTAGGTCATAAAAATGCACGACTGATCACATCTTCACACATCGCCAGATTCTGATAAAGACCCAATAAGTCCAAATCTATACGCACCACATTTCATCGATTTGAAAGCCGCAAACGGCAGCATTTACAGACACGAACTCTACACACCCGCGTCTAACACAAACTCGTTTGTCTGCGCAGGATGACGATGGACAATTCACCGACACATTCAATACCAAAAAAGTATTAAGGCAGGCGCCGCACTGTTACGTGGCTTCTTTATCTGTTTCTTAGGGGTTTGGTGAAAACGTCCGAACCAACACAAGGCGTACTCAAGTCGAAAAAGACTCCAACCCATTTTAAGTACAGATCAATACGGTACATTCGGTATCGAAATAAGTGGATAAACATGCTTTTTGGGCCCAGGTTTATTACGCACTGTAATCCTAATAAACTGTAGTAAGGATGTAGATGATTTTGAAAATGGTTTTCAAATGTTTTGATACATTTAGTTGAAATTCATCTTCTTCTTTAGATTGTTTGATTCAATTGAATCTTGAATATATTTTTCTTTGATTTTCTAATTAAAATACACTTAACAAAAAAACTGTATAATCTGAAATTCAGCATAAGAAGAAAAAAATTATTCATGAGTTTAGTTCCGCATCCGTTTATGCCATCTTCTCGGTATCTTTTCGCTAGATCCAACTTCTTTATGCCGATGAAAGAACTACTCGTAATTAAATCTTTTCAAAGTTCAAACTATGTATATTGAAAGTCCGCAGCTACTTACTTCCGCGGTGATGAAGACAATCGATTTAAAAATACCCAGCTTAAGATTCAATTGAATTTGCATTTTCAAGCGGAAACACGAAGAACTTTACATTGTTCGCCGTTGAGTGGACAAATTCTATTGTGAAGGAGGAAAATTTGACTGAAAACGTGACGAATTTTGTTCGTTCGGTTTCTTTTTAATGATTATTTTACTTGTCACTTAGAAGTCCGAATGCTGCATAATAATTGCATTATCAACCAAGCAGAGATCACCACCTAATTAGATTGCGTCACACGCATTCATGTACATACTTACCGCGAACAAAATGTATCTATATGACCCTCATTAACTCACGCATGTGAAATCCCCAAATGGTTTGGCGTAAAATACTTTCTCCGTTTCATTTACACGCGGTGGGTATCGAAATTAATTTGTCAACAAGCCATTGACTCATTCATAGATGGGCTTATGTCCCCAAACAGAAATTATAAACTTTAAGAATTCAATGTTACGTAAAGACGAGAAAATCACATAATCTCCACAAAGCCTAACCAACAAAAAAGACGCGACAACAGCATACCAAAAAAAAAATTGTATCGCCACTGAAAGAGAAAGTGTTAACACTTTTTTTGCTTTTTGGGTGATCTGCATTTTCTCGATGTCATCGATTCGATTTTAAGGTGCGAAAGTAAAACTCCCTGAATTCCACAAGAAGAAAACACGAAACATGGGCCGCCGAATCTGACCAAGTCGTAATATTATGGTTTCCAATCACGCAGTGCGTCATTTAGGCACTTTTCCCTTAAAAACGACAAGAAAACGTGTCAACAAACCTTACCTGGTGTGGTAATGGGGGATATGATATTTTTATGACTAAACGGAATACCCTTGAGTTTCTTGAAGATTTTTTTTTATTTTATTGGAGGATGGAGTAAAGTTTTCAAAGTACAAGTCTGGGAAAAAGTTGTAACTTGTTGTTAAGTTCTTAAAGTCAAGCAAGTAGAATGAGTACAATCGACATAACTAAGAGAATAACAATGAGTGCAATTAAATTAAAACAAATACAGTGGTGCCAAAAAAAATGCACAAAACTACAAAAAAAATATAGTGGCTGAAGAGGTTTATGAATTGACATTTAGCGACATGGCAAGAGTACGATAAGTTTGGCGCCGAAAATTGAAAGCTGTTTTTAGTAGAGGGGTCAAAAACAAGCATTTATTACTAGGGTAGGATGAGGGTAGGGTCTATATCGTCCGTTGAGTAGGTAGAGGCAATTTAAAAAAAAGGACTTTAAATGAAAAAAAAAACAACATCAAAAAATAACGGTAACACATACAATTAAGTAGTACACCTTTTTTAAAGCCAATACTTTGTTCTATTAGCTTTTTTTAAATCAAAAATAATTGTGTAGTTTTTCAAAACTGTAAAATTAAAATTGATTTTTTTTTCGAAAGTTCTTTGCTTTAATATATTATTAATCAAAAACTGAAAACTAGATGATTTTACGTCTTCTAGTTTTTGAGAAAAATGGAAATGACTAAAATTAATTCGGCGTATAAACAGTGAGGTGCTACCCCCTGCTTGGAGTCATGGTAGGATTTGGGATGGGTGCGAGTTTTATTTGTCTGTAGTCGTAAAATATAATGCACTTGATAATGACGCAAAAATATAACCGAACAAACGTTCGAATTTGGTACGGTTGTTTTTTTTTCAGGCACATGTGTCAAAGCGTGTAGTTATTAATATTCAGAAAGGTCATTCTGTTTCTGTGTGAATCTTTTTTTGTAAAAAGGCAATTGCAGCTAAGCATCATCTAATATATCCTAAACTAAATAATTTTTCAATATTTTGTTCAATTTCTTTTAGAAGAAATTGGTCTAATTCCTACTAAAATGTCAAATCCCCCATTCTGTTGCGACTTACTGATGAAAGTGAAAACAAATAAAATAATACAGATCGGTTGGATGTGACAATGCTCAATAAAAGGCTCTAAAAAAAGTGACAAAAATTGTAGAAATACAATCAACCCATCTATCCACATTTCTGTATGGGCTTCAATGGCTAGAGGTACTCGAGGTGCTTGCGATAATTATATCGAGTGTTTTTTAGAGGTGTAGAGCTTCGAATTGTAATAAAACACAAAAAAACATTTTCAATGTCCACCAGTTTAGCTTTATTAAAAGGATAATTCTATGCCAAAAGTGCTTAAGTATGATTTCTGGCATGTGGCTGCTGCGGCTGGTTCGAATAAAGCCAAGTCTAGAGGATTAATTTTCAACCACTTTTTCGAGTATTTGGGACCGTATGTCGGTAAAAACGCATCGAATGTTGTCTTCCAAGTCTCCTTACGTTTCTGGTTTGTTGGCTTTGATGAGCGACTTCCCCAAAGAAAATAATCAAATGATGTCAAATCACACGATCTTGGTGGCCAATTGACAGGTTCACTCCCCAAAATTATGCGCTCATCGAATGTTTCCTTCACTAAATCGATTGTAACGTGCGCTGTGTTGGAACCACATCTCATCCACATCATGCCCTCCAATTTGGGAACAAAAATAGTTTGTTATCATGGTAAAGAGCCGGTTTCCATTGACGGCAACTGACTATCCAGCATCATTTTGGAAGAAGTATGGCCCAATGACTCCACCAGCCCATAGAGCACACCAAACAGTTAGTTTTCTCAAGAGTCTCATGTGGATTCTCTTCACTCTAAATTGTGCTTGAAAATGTGCTTGTTGACGTAGCCATTCAACCAAAAATGAGCCTCATCATTAAACAAAATTTTGCGATGTAAATCAGCATCGAGATCAATCTCATTTTCAGCCCATACACGAAAATCATGAGGCATTGCATGGCCTCGAGGCTTTCATTCTTGCAACAGCTGGATTTTGTAAGGTCGTAAGCTAAGGTCTTTGCGCAAAATCTTCCATAAAGTTTATGGACAAAGCTCCAATTGCTGTGCACGGTGGCGAAGGCGAATCGATTCATTCGGGTCCTCTTCAACACATTGCTCTACAGCGGCAATTTTTTCTTCGGTGCGCACTGTTCGACGTCTTTGCGGATGCGTATTATCACATAGAGTAAACTTTGTGCGAAAACGATCCATAGTTGACCGAAATAATTGCTCTGATGGATTATGTTGACCATAAAATGGACGGTAAACTTCGCGAACAGAACCATTATGTTCGAAATAAATTTGCGCGATTTGCAAGCGTTTTTCATTTGTCAACCTGTTCATGATAAAATGGCAAACCAAATTGAACATAAATGACATTAGAGTTGCCCGATTTGACCACAAAATGTCATTTTTATCTGTATTTGAAAAACAAACCTCTAAAAAAAACCCATTATTTTTTGTAATCAAAATGCCTGTGACCACGTTTTTTCAGGTAAATTAATTAAATCTCAAGCTACAACTTTTATTAAAAATATTATTGTTCCTGTGTCATTATTTCAAAATAAGCAATTAATCGCATGGCTCCATCACGACAGTAAAAATAAACTTAGTAAATCTACTACAATAGATTTCTTTAACTATTGTCGTGAAATAGCCGAAAAAATATCGTCTCACGTTGATATTACCACTAGCGGCGAAGACAAAACTGTTCGGGGGCTTCTAAGGCGAATTCCAGATATAAGGAAGATCTTTGGCCTTATACCCATAAATACGTTCACCACAACACCAGTCGCATTTTTACCGACAGCGTACGCCAGTATATAGGTGTTGAGAAAATGTTATTAGTTCTACGACTCATGAAGTTACGAACGACAGCAAACTACAGCAAGACCGATGCAACCAACACTATAAATGATCTAGAGGATCAAAACAAGCTTCTGAAAAAAAAAACAATTCTATGCCGCAACTCAACGAACCACCTACACCAATATAAGTCACTTTTCTTTTATAGAAAATACTGCCTTAAAAAATAATATAAGGACGAATATGGCTCCCAAATCATGAATTTTTTATAAGATTTAAAAAAAGTGTACCCAGGTTTTATCGATGGTGAAGAAAGTGTGGGTTTGCAACTAAAGGGCTTCAACCCTCCCACCGTTCACAGTGAGTACTTAGAGGGTATTTTACCGCCAAAAAAACACGGCTCCCCACCATGAAGGACGAACTCAATGAACTCGACAGTAACACCAGTACGGACGATGACTTCATTGACGAGACTTACATATCATTTTAATATCTACATTGAAAATTGACTTGACTATTTGTAACTAACTCCTGACTTAGTCACAAGCTGACTGATCGCAAGTCTACCTCCTAGTGGTGCATTCTGTGTAGCACTAAATGATTTACTTTACTTTACTTACGAAAAAACGAAAGTCATACAAAAATAGTTTTAGTAATTTGAAACTTTCTCGCAAACTAGAAGACATAAAACTATTCGGTTTTTTGTGTTCGATTCAGCATTGATATAAGCATTGACCACAAAAAGCCAATCAAGCACTCTATTTCACAATATTGAAGAAAATTTGTCTAAACTTGTTTTATGGCATTTTGTTTACCATAATTTTGAGTTTGCATGCATTTTTTTCAAAAACTATACATAATTAAATTTAAACTGAGGATTAAAGAACTGGTTTATGGCTTTCAAAAAACGGGATAATACTTCATTGTAAGTGTTGTCGTTGTTTTTTTAATATATATTTTTTTTTTCATTCAAAGTTATGTTTTTTTTCTAAAATTGTCCCTACCTTGTAAACGGGCGTGATAGCCCCCCACCTAGTAAAAAATGCTTGTTTTTGACTTCTCTCCTAAAAACCGTCATCAATTTTTGGTGCCAAGCTTATCGTACTTCCCCCCGCGACGATATTTCAGATATTAATTTCAATTCTTTTTTGTTAAACGCAGACAATTTCTGTTAAATCTGGGGATGCAGAATAGGGCAGCATTTTTGTTTGCCTCAGCTTCTTAACATCTTTCTTGTTAAGCTGATGTAATGTTATCCAATAAGACTCAATAATATAACAAAAGGTCCAAATAATATATAATATATAATATATCGCAGTACTGCAGAAAAATGGTGCAATCTTCTGGAGATTGTTAAAACTTATCAGAACCATGGTGTAACCATTGATAGATATTTTTATGGAAAGATTATATCGATATAGTGGTCAAATTATAGGAACCTGGAATTTTCTCCTACATTATACAACTCCGACTATCAGCCTTCACATGGCTTCCGCTGTGGTCCAAGTGCATTGAACATAGATAGGGTCTTAACCCCTGTGTAAAGTCTTGGCTTGTAATAAAGTTAAGGAGGTGATGTGCAAGCTTAGAACAAGCGAAAGCTCTAAGCAGCTACAAAGCAGACATAACTGCCATCCAGGAAATTCGATGGAATGGATCGGTTAAAAAGGAGATGAACAACTGTGATATCTAGTTTAGTGAGCAGAAGCAGCGACTATATTCGGATGTGGATTTGTTTTGCCTGACTTAGGCAAGACGTATTCTCAATACATTAGCAAACGCATTGTATCAATCCGCATTAAAACTAAATTCGCCAACAAACTGCTCCTTGACATAACTTATAGAGTTTACCGAAGTATGATATCAAAATCATCCTGGAAAAATTTAAAAGGCAAATCATCTTTGCAGTATTTTCGTCAGTCTCAGTCTGGCAACTGGCTTAGGCTAAGAATCGATTTCGCTGTGGAAACATCACATTGCAATAGCAAAGAGGCACGCGTCCAGTATTTTGAATGTCTGTATGATGCAATGTAATGATAACCCCGCAGGGTAAAATTCACCTCCACTAAAAAGCATTAACACCTGCGGCTGTTGTTGCCAGATGCTCGCATCTAAGAACTACAAAGCAAAGTTGCAGGTGAACACTAGAGCTGCCAATGAGCTCAATAGGTAAAGAAGGAAAAAGAATACCAGCTTTCAGAAAGAACAAAAAGGATCAAGGAAAGCCCACTATCGAGAAGATAGAGATGTTCCACAGACATTATGTACAGAAGCCAAGGATATGAGGTTCGAACGATATTTATATTCACAAAATTGTGAAAGAAAGTTGGTGTTTAATTTCAGGAGTGTATCTATCGAACTTTTTCTTTCTATGTCTTTTATTTATGGTTTCATGGATTTTTCGCTATGATTGAATGCACAACATTCCAGTCAACTTTACCACTAGAAAAAGGTGCGTGGCTTATGGGATACTCTCAACCCATTAAACAACTTAAATCTCCAGTTTCGAAGGTCTCACAACGGCTACAAAATCAATCAAAATTTCGAACTTATTGATATCAAATAAATTTTTTTACGAATTCCATAAAATTTCTGAGTTGATTTATTTAATTGATTATCGCATCATACCAAACATTGAATACCTCCACTGTACATTGAAATACCTACACAAGTCAGTGAACGAAACAAGAGCCACTTTCATCGTCACCCAAACATTGACTTTGTTGTCTTGTCGTGGTCATCTTAATACGCACGTCATGTACTCGTACACAAACCACAATATCCATCACCAACCACACCGACGACGACCGTGCGTCGACGAACCACTAAATGGAGGTGGGAGACAACGAAAAAAAAGTAGAAATCGTCAACTTTAATGGGCCGCACCGCGCACAAATTGGCGTGGACGACTTAACCAAGTATCTCAAATTCGATAGCGAGAAAATGTTAAAAATGAAACTTTTCACGCAAATTAAATTCCAATCACATCTGGCATTTTGGCCCGTAACTTGCAGCCACTTTTAGCAAGTTCAATTGAAGACGATGTCGACGTAGACGGCGACGATACCTGATGGCAGCTAGGCATCTGCAGACTTGCTTTGCATATACAGTTTCAAAAATATATTCAATTATGTACACATATCGTTGAAAGCGTAACTCGCATTGCCGTTCAGATACGAGTGCGACACTTTTGAAACAATCAGCTGCAGTGCGAGGGAGAAGCCCTCATGGTAACCATTTCTTTTGTTTCCGGTCGCTGAATTTCAACTTCTTGTGTGCGCACAATTAAATCAGCACAATAGTCTTGGAAAAAAAATGGTTCATAACCATAGATGTCGAAGTGTGTTCGTTTCACGATGTGAACTTTTTTTCTGGTTCATTAAAGTTATATGGCACGCGTTTCAGGGGCAATTGAACGACTCTTGGGTTTTCAGCGAAAGATTTTCGTAGAAAATTATGGCGGATGGATATTTTGATGCCACTTTCAAGAACTATCCGGAGTGTGAATTTCTAATGCAAAGCAAACGAACTCGCTGGTTGAATTGAAGCATGCATGCAGGTGTATTTGCTCCAATAAATACAAAAAAAAAATGTAAACCCATTGTTGATGTGTGAAGATAGGTGCGGCATGAGAAGTTTTGCGCGTTTACAGCCATTCAGATGTACTTTCTAGGGTGATAATTGATGAATGAAGGTTTGGCATGCAAAGTATTTTTTTTTATTTGGTGCCTACTCTTTGTGTTAATTGATAGTATGTACTTGTATATTTCTGTAATGTAGACTACAATGCCAGATTTATTGACTTTTGTTGTAAGCCTGTATAAATTGAAAAATATGTAGTAGTAGGTACGTGTCGTGTAATTGTATGCCTTAAATGAACTGGACGTTTTTTTTTTAGTTTAAATTCCTTGTAGATGACAAAGGAATTGACAATCCAATTGTGATGGTGTATCATAGCTTTTGTTGTAGCAAACTTATAAAGACAAGCTTCGAGGTCTACCCACTGGTAGTAAGTAAAATTAAAACACTGTCTGAATAACTCGTTTGAAATATACGGATTGATGTGTTGGGTTTAGTTGAAAATAATAAAAAATTAAAAAAAATGTCCATGCATTTTTTCGAAATTGCAATTGCAATTGTGAAAAATCTAGCACGATTCAATACTCCGGTGTCCTCTGCGACATCCTCAATAAGTGCTGCGTATTCTCAACAGAAGGGCTACTAAGTGCTCGAACTAATAATTTGTTTTCAATAAAGCTCTTTCGAAACTATATCCCCCAACCAACAATAACTGTATACAGTCTTATGATAAAAATTTGGTGTCCATAAGACTTGCTGTGAAAGCTATTTACAAGCGAAATAAATTTATATCTAATGTTGCATTTATTAAAAATATATTTGTAATTTATTTATTCATATTTTTTCATTTAACTTTTTACAGGGTGTCAGCCGGGAAGGTATACTACATTGTTTGTTTATAATTTTTGATTAAATGAAAGATAATGGCCCTCAATTTAAAAAAAAATACAAGTTTTTGGCGCAACAGGCTCGTTAGTACCCAGGGCCGAGCTTTCTCACAACCAATCATGTGTGCGTGTGTACTTCTTGCATGATGGTGGGACCTCCTCTTTTATGCCGACTCCAAACGGCGAATTTGAGATAAGCTTTTCTTGACAATTGATACTGCTCGGATGATTTGTCAGATCATCACGAGAGGAGGGCCGGTGAAAAATCATTTAGTTGTTGCTATGGCTGGGAATGAAACCCAGACCTTCTGCGCGGCAGTTCATCGCACTAACTATCGCGCCACTCAGCCCGTGGCGCAGTGATTAAATTGATAAATGTTTTATTTAATGTCGGCAAAAATGTATGGAATACAATATCAGTTAAAGGTCCACCTCTCTTAGTTTAGCACATGCGAGCCCTTTTGAACACATTTTTCATTACATTTCATTTCATTACATTCTCACACATTTCACGCGGTATTTCATTTCATCACGAATATTTTTTTTGAATTACTCAAGCATTTGTGGTTTGATTGAATAAACCTTGCTTTTCAGATATCCACACAAAAAGAAGTCTGGAGCAGTCCAATCAGGCGACCGTGGAGGCCAATCAACATCACCATTTCTTGAAACAACTTGTTGTGGAAAGAGGTCTCGCAGTAATTCCGTTGTAATCCTGGCTGTATGCGATGTGGCACCGTCTTGTTGATACCACATGTTAGTCAAGCCCAAGGCATGCAGTCGTGGCGTTAAAAAGTTTTCAATCATATCATGATATCGCTACCCATTCACAGTTATCGTTACGCCGTTTTCATTTTCAAAGAAGTAAGGTCCAATGATTCCTCCTGACCAAATTGCACACCAGACTGTAACTTTTAATGGCTGCAAAGGTGACTGATGCATGATTTGAGGGTTTTCCATTGCCCAGAACCGACTATTCTGTTTATTCACATATCCATTCAAATGAAAATGTGCTTCGTCACTCATAATGAATTTTTCATGAAAATCGGTGTTTTCATAGGCTAGCTGTAACTTCCTATTGGCAGATGTACGGCGGCGTAAATAGTCTTGTGGAAGAAGCTCTTGTGTCAACTGAATCTTAAATGGAAACAAATGCAAATCCTTGTGCAAAATTGTGGCCAAAGTTGTTCTTTGAAGACCAAGCTCCTGAGCATGGCTTCGAATTGAGGTTGATGGATTGTTTAGAACACTTCCTTTAGCAGCAGTTATGTTTTCAGCCGATCTTGCAGTACTTTGTGGTCCATGCTTGGGATTATCACCTACAGACCCTCTTTCTTCGAAATCATATACTACACGATAAAGAGTGCGTTTTGCTGGCTCATTTTTTCTCCAAAAATTTCACGAAACTTTCTCATCGTCACAGTAATGGATGATAAAATGCTTTAACGATTAAAACACGTTTGGTTTATGGAATATTTTTCCATAATAAATTTGCCACGTGTCTACTTCACGACTGTCAAATATGAACTGTCAAGACTAATGTTAACCAAAATGTCGGCATATTAAAGTAGTATACCTTCCCGGCGGACACCCAGTACATCAATTATTGTTTGCACAATTTTATTATCAACAGTGTTACGAATGTTAATTTGATGCATTATATTTAAAAAAAAAGTGGACCTACGGTGATTCCAACTTACATCGCTGATAATTACGCGTTCTCCGCAATAAGCAGGAATAGTATTCGTAACAAACCACTTGAAACGTGTTCTGCAAAACCATGGATTGATGCACTCTAATTTGCAAATCGTTTAATACCCTACGGATGTACGGATACATCAATTAAATATCCGCTGAATTTAAAAACTTGTTATAGATGAAATATAGCAAATCAGGTCAAAAATCCTTGTTGGTTGACTAAAAGCTTTTTTTTCTCCAAATCTGTACGTGGTTGGGGGAATTTGAAAAATAAATACTGCTGTATTGGAATTATGAATATAGAGCTTATGTAAAAGGCGGAGACGACTTGGTAAGTTACATTTACCAACTTATAAGCCGAACCTCGTTCCTTGGATTCACAAAAAAGGATACCCACTAGTTATTTGTCGATTTCAAAGCCGCATAGCATTTCAAGGACGCATATGGCGTTAGCATCGCGCATACTGCCGATTTTTCAGTCGGCCTTTGAACTTTAGGTCAATGGCGCGATGGTTAGTGCGATGAACTGCCGTGCAGAAGGTTCGATTCCTAGCCGTAGCAACACCTAAATTATTTTTCACTGGCCCTCCTCTCGTGATGATCTGACAAGTCATCCGTGTAGTATCAATTGTCATGAATAGCATATCTCAACTTAGCCGTTCGGATTCGGCATAAAACAGGAGGTCCCGCCATCGTGCTAAGAAATACACACGCACACATGAATGGTTGTGAGCCTGTTGCCCCATAAATTTATTTATTTTTTCTTTGAACTTTAGCTTTGAACTTTTCGAACTGGCGCTGAATTTTTAGTTTTCCTCATTTTTTTTCGTACAATAAAATAAAAAATAACATTTCTCGAAATAAAATTTATTTTACGGCCGCTTTATGCAAAATCCAATTAGCAAATCTTTCGAGAACCTTGAGCCTTCTCCATCATCGTAATATTAAATTTGATTAAGACCCCGACTAAGATTACTTGGGCCATTCTATGCGAGTCAAAAATGCATTCGATATTTAAGATAACTAATGGAAACCAAAACTCCGTCAGGCAAAAACGTTTGAGTCCGGGCCAGGTGGTCATTGGCGAAAGACTTCACCCTTAGTGATAGGCGCTAGACAGAAATAGTAGAAATGATTGAGCATAGTAAGAAATTATGTTTCTTTAGTTATACGGAGCTCGTACAATCGAGAAATTGTAATCCAATGATGCACTAGTGTATTTACTTTGTCCTCAGGCAAATAATCCATGCCAAAAAAAATATTTATTTAAACCTTCCCACATATAACTCGTTTTTGGATCAATAACATATATGTTGCTATACAATTTTGTTTTAATTATTCTCCTAAAAGCATAAATATAATCACTATCACGTCACTACTGTTGTCAATCCAAAAATGCTTACAAGCTATATGGACTTTAAATTGTTCTTTTCGGTTTTCCATATTTTTCCCACAGCAATAATGCCAATTTTTCATATCCAAGTATCAAGTAAGCTCATTGAAAATTACATACTTAAGTGGAGCTCATTCCAGGATGAACCTCAGCCTAAAGCAAAATGCCTCTCCAATTAGCCCGATCCTTAGATAACTGCCTCCAGTTGCGCACTCCAAGTTTGTTGATGTTGGTTTCTACTAGTGCGCGACACTTAAGGCAAGCTCTTCCCCTACTGTGTTTGAAATCTGGCTGGGAATCGAAGACTCTGCGAACCAGAGTATTGGTGTCCATTCGTTCTACATGTCCTAGCAGTCTTGAAATTCCAATGCGGATTTTTTTTTGACCAGGGCCCTGTCGCTGCACAGCTCGTATAGTGCTTGGTTGAATCTTCGTCTATATATCCGGTCAACGCAAACGGGACCGAAGATCTTTCGAAGAATTTTCCTTTCGAATCGACCAAGAATTTCCTTATCCACTTTTGAGACGGTCCATGCTTCAGCGCCGTAGAGCAGGACTGGGATGATCAGGGTCTTGTATAGAACTACTGAATTGACTTCCCAGCCCGAAGAAACAGCGTTTGGCAAGAGTAATTCTTCGTTTAATTTCTGACGAGTTGTTGTTGTACTACCTCAAAGTTATATCTGTCAATGTTGACGTTCTGTCCAATTCGACGATTTTGTGTGTCCTTTCGTGATGACAGCATAAACTTTGTCTTGCTCTCATTACTTGTTAAGCCCAACACGTTGAGTTCCACCAATGATGTTAATATCGTCGGGGTATGCGTATGGAGTTCTTGTTTTTTTGCAGGATCTGCCGAATTGTGAAAATTTGATAGGTTGTGGACTTTCCTGGCCTAAAAATACACTGATAACGGCCGATCAGGTTGTTGGTAAACGGTTTCAGGCGTTCACTTATTGTGGCAGATAGGATCTTGTAGGCGATGTTGTGGATAGCTATGCCTCTGTAGTTGGCGCGGTTTATAGGGTCTCCTTTTTTATGGATCGGGTAAACGATGCTGAGGTTCCATTCTTCAGGTATACTTTCCGAGCAGATTTGGCTGGTGGTTGATGTGACTTTCCAAGTCATTTCCGCCGGCTTTATAAGGCTCGGCGGGAAGGCCTTCATTTTCGGAAACCTTATTAAGCTTGAGTTTAGATATTGCTATCCTCACTTCACTCTGGTCGGGTGTTTAACAGTTTTCGCTGTCCTTGCCAATATTGAATGGTTCGTTCTGCATGACAGCGGAATGTTATTCGTCATCGCCGTTTAACAGTCTGCTGAATTGGTTCATCCATATCCTCAGCATCGATTGTGTCTTTACTACGATATTTCCTTGTTCATCTCGACAGGATTTTGTTCTAGCCTTGTATCCTTTGCTTTATCGTTTTACACTTTTGTAAATTTTCGAACATCGTACTTGGAGTGGGACCTCCCTATATCGTCGATCGGGCGCTTTTCGTCCCCTTTTTTCTTCTTTCTGAAAAGCCGGTGTTCTTCCCTTCTTCTCTGCCTATAGAGCTGAATGGAAGCTCTCATCTTCTTGGCGGAGAGCATATGTCGGCATTCCTCAACAAACAAGAGGTTTCTTGTTGGTGAGCGCTAGAGGCAGCCAGTTGCAGCTGATCTAATGGCTTGTTGGCATCGTTGCCATTGTTCTTCGACATTCGATGCTGGTGGTATGGTGTTAATCGAGAGGTTTACGGATACGCGTTGCGCGAAGGTCTTGGCGGTCTCTTACGATTGCAGTCTTTCGACATTAAATTGCTTTACAGTATTTCTGGATTGTTGTGGCGTTGTGGATATCCCCATTCTTACCTTGGCTGCAACAAGGCAGTGGTCCGAGTCGATGTTAGCTCCTCGGAATGTTCGGATATCAAAAATACTGGATACGTGCCTTTTGCCTATCGCAATATGATCAATTCGGTTTAGCGCTTGTTACTGGGTACCATGTCCCCTTATGGATATCGAGGTGATGAAACCGTGTGCTGGCACTTCGTTCCGTAGCGAGGTAAATTAGTCCCAGTCCGTTGCCGTTGGCCTTTCGGTTCATCCGCTACCAACTCTATTCAAGGCGATCATACTAACTCTAAGTTATATCTGTCAATGGTGACGTTCTGAAATTCCTAGACAACCTGTTGTCCGAATATGTCGAAGCAGCTTGTCGGGCCGTGTATTTATTCCATGCCATTCTGACCTGGTTGTTGTTTTTCGAAGTGTTATCAACACTCGTGTTTATCATTGAGCAAGCCAAACCGGTTAGATGGGACCAGTCCCCGATGATTACCACTTAGAGGTTAAAAATAAGCACTTGATGTGTAGTCAGAGTTACAACCACTGGGCATTGCCAAGTTAAAGCCAATCAGGGTAAACCGTCGTTCTACAACAACCAAATATCTGAACAAAACTTAGGTTAGAAAAAAAATAGACCTTAACAATTGATTTTTGAAAACTGGGCTAGCAAGCAGAAAGTAGGTACAACCCATAGTTCCGGGTTGTACCTACTTTCTGCTTGCTAGCCGATGGAATAAATATCACATTACAGTGCCTAAAAAGGATCAGATAGGTAAAGTAAGTTTAGTAAGTTTTAGCTTTGTACAATTTAAAAATGCAAGTGTTGACTCACATTTTCCTATTCACAGAAGAAATAAAAATAATACAAGCTCCAGTAAGCTCCAATTAATCAATCCTAACCGACCTCACGAATTTAAGGTATCATTTATTTCTAGTAACTGAAAAATTTAAATTCAAAAGTTCACCATTTGAGTACACCACTTTGAATATTTATAATTCAAATTCACATTTAATATATTTTAATTAGTTGTGTGATAGCGTATTTAAAATTAGAAACAATTATGCAACAGCGATAACCTAAGTGGATAAATACCAAAATAATATATTTTGGGAACTATATACGCATATTTACATTACACATAAACTTTTTTGTTTATATCGCAGATAACGATAATTCGAATCATATTATCCAATCTCATCTTATGTCTTGCTTCCCAATCATAGTAGGTAGTGTCTGGTCTGAATCTAATCATCTTATCTTAAATTACTTTAAAAGTCTTTTCATGTTCAGCAATGAAAAATCCATCGCATTACCATTTCGCATAATTCAACTAGTACGAGCATCTGTAAGTACAGTTTTATTACAAAATCTACCTACCTACTTTCATTGCCTCCTCAACCAAAACCCACTTAATCCAGTTATTTCATCTCACTCTCTTCCTAGGAAATAATAATGATTCTTCGTTCATGCAATCTTTCTCGTAGTCCCATCGAAATTTACGAGTACCTGACTTAATGTGCACCAAACGCAATTAAGATACTTCTTACTACATATCTTAACCTCACAAAATGCTACCGCTCTTTTTCCAGTAGCCAATGGTCATCTAAAAATGCAGAGAGAAAAAAAGTTCACATGCTACATACCATGGAGTATGTAGATATCATTGTGAAATTTCTTCACAGTTAACACGAGGTAATTATTTTAGAATGTATACTAGACAGATACATGTATCTTTGACCTTTAGCATTAATGCTTAAGGGCGACTCCGTCTATATCAGCGGTAAATCTTGTCCAGTTAAAGGTCACACGCTATCTACTAGTTGCACCAACAAAATAAATGTTGAAATTTGGTAGCGGGTAAATCGCATGTCTTCATGATGGTCCACATAGGTATTCGTCTCCCCTTACAACCGGCCGACCATGCATTTTAAAGACTTAACTTGCTCTGCAAGAAGTACTTCAGCTTGAAAATTATTCCCGGACTTTATGACGTGAATCTATTATGGCTTTTTTCGTACGAACATTGAATATATAAACCATCTGCATGAGTATGCACAGTGTACAGGTAAAGCGCAATATGCGCGCGCCACTTGCTAAAAGTATCTAGAGCCACATACCTATGCGCACAATTCGATTTCACTTTGTGATACCCAGGTTAATTGCTGGCTGTGTGCGATGATAACACACACGCATACCATCACAATATTGTATCTATCTCTATCTAGTTTGGTGTGTGTCTATGCTGTACGGGATAACTGTTAATCCAAAATGAAAAGCTAAATATCTTAGCAGCGTCAACAGGTATGATGGTAACTTTCGGTTCGGCTGTTGATCAGTTCACTTCGTTTGTTCGATAAGCGCGCTTCTTGTGCACTCTCAGATCACATATATTATACTCAGGAGAAGGAGATACACAAGTTACCGGAGACCACTCCAGAAAGAAAGAACTAAAGGAAAGTACATCCATCATAAAACGAAAGGTGAAAATTTTCTCGGTGTTCAATCGAATTTTCGGTGGCAAACAGTGAAGAGTGTTGTTCCGTCAATAATCAATTTTTTCAACATCTTATTTATATTTTGTTGTTGTTATTTTGTTTTATCTGTTGGTTAAGTTTAAAAGTTTTACCAAGTGCATATAAGGCACATTAAACAGTTTTAGTGGATAACCCTCTTTTAAAAAAAGGACGAAGCTGCACGGATTCATCCATTCATTTTTTATTCGATTTTTTGTGAGTTTAATGATGATGTTGTTGTTGTTTGCTTTTGAGAAAGTGATTTTTTTTATTTGCTCGTTATCGGTGTTGAGTTTTCTTTTATTATTAGTTTTTGGGGGAAAAGAAAGTGTTGTCGACTAACAACAACGATTCAGTGTTGAAAGAAAGAAAATTTTGATTTCCTTCGGGCAAGCTCTTGACCTACTTTACTAAACCGGTGTTAGTCTTGGGGGAATCATCTTGGAGGAGTACTTGGTAGTGAAAGGATTACTGCCATTGGGGAAAATTTTAATTATTAAAAATGGCTACATCTACTCTTTTGTGTTTCTTTCCCGACAATTGATACTGCAATTCTTACCAACAATTACAGAATGACATTATATATCAATATATATATTGTCAGGTATAGAATGGAAAATATATTCATACTTACTTGTTTGTTGTATCTAGACACATAATACGCCAACTGTAAAAATATCGAATAATCAACTTTTGCAACCTCTCAATCGTAATTGCCCTATCGAAATCTGGTTCTAACTGAACGCAAAGAATTAACTGTAAATTTCCAAATAGACATGTCAAATATAAATATGCCAAAAAACGCAATTCTTCTTATAACCTAATTCTTATTATTCTTATAATCAAAGTTCTGTGAGCAAAACACATATTTTTTATATAAAAGAGTTGTGTCACGAACTGGATTTTACGGGCATTTTAAATATGAGATACAAAAATCACAAATAGCTAGACATTAACTATCGATGTAATGAATATGCAGAAAGCTTTTAATTTTCTCGACTTTGAGCTATGGAAGGATAAGTAAAGAACATGTATGGAAGGATAAGTGTCTCCATAATCCGGTGCATTTCAAGATATACAGAGACTCATAAATTCAAAATATTGATAAGGGTAACCGTATCTCAATTTCAACACTAAAAAATAAACCGTCCAAACTATTGCTAAGGCTCCCCGTCAAAAAAAGGGTTTTCTACTAAGCTTGGGTAGGGTATATCTTTGAAATATGCCATCAAAAAATATCATCTATTTTTGGAACACATTTTGGTTTATAAGTTCAATTTTTCATTTGCTTTTGAGTTTCTTAAGCACCTCGCTCACCAAGTATTTTTAAAAATTTTACCAACCCGAGGAAAGGACTTGTGCCTGTCGTAATCTAAAATAACATTTTCAATTGCATTTGTTCTGATAAACTATTACAAAACGTCAGTTTATGAAGGAAAGCCTTCCTGAGGGTCACTTTGTTCTTCTTAATGGAACTTTTTAAGTATACATTCCCGAATCCGACAGTGGTGATTACACGCTTGTAAAATATAAATGTCATAAGATCGTGGACCGCGTATTTATGAAGTGGATTTCTAAATATTTAATTCATGCTAAAAAATAATGAATTGCAGTTTTAATCATTTTTAATGCACTCAAACAACATCAATAAAGCTAAGCAAGTGACCTTTTAATTAGCCTTTTTGTTGATTTAGTTTATGTGTGACGTTTTTGTAGCGTTTCGTACCTTTTATGGACAATGTGTCAGTTTATGTTTAAGATGCGCTAAGAATTTGTATGGTTGAGTTGAGAAAAATAGCCAGTACCGGGCCTCAAACCCAGTTTTTTTGTTCATTTTTGGATGCAAAGTTATTATTTTTTGCTACATAGAAGAACGCCTCTGTTTCACGTCTATTCCGTATGGCAAATTTGAGAAGATTCTTCGGTTTTATCACCCTCAAGTAGTGCAACTTAGTGTGTTAACAGACAACTGCACCCACATCATCACGAAATTAAATAAATATAGTTGTCATGATAAAAAATATCTCAATTAGCAAGACATTTTTTTTTTGAAAGAGATGAATTTTTTCTGCCACTTGTACCAAAAAGTATAGAACTTCATAATATGCGAAACTCATAAAACGAATATTTTCTATGTGGGGTACTGATATTGATACCCCAGCATCAAATAACAGGCCTTCCGACACATACGATCTACGAAATTTCTCCTTCGCACTTACCGGCCAGTCTGAAACGGCTACAAAATGTTTAGCTGTGATGCGTACTCTATGTAGCATATGGGATAAGGTATAAAAAAAAAGTTTTCAAAAAATGCACATTGGATTTTGAAAGTGTTTTATATTTATACCCCTGTCAAACGGAGAATTGAAAATTGAATCCCAAAAACCAGTGAAACATAAAAAAAACAAAAGATAGCATGACTCGATCGGCTCAGATTACGATTCTGCATTAATCCACTTACTTAAAAATACGTTTATCTACAAGGTTGGCCAAAAGAAGTCATCCGATGTTGTTTGGCCTTCAGAATATCGGTTGTGGCTCGCGCAGTGTGTTTCGTTGCTCCGTCCTGTTGGAACCACATGTTCTCCAGTCCTAATTCGTCCAATTGCAGCGACAAAAAACTCGGTTAACACGGCCCTATAGCGCGCACCGTCCAATGTTGTCGTTTGACCAGCGGCGTTCTCGGAAAAAAAAACTCCGATGACTTCTCCAGCGTGAACAGCGCACAATGTAGTAACTTTCAGCGGATGTAATGGCTCCTCGTGCATTACTCGTGGATTTTTGTTTCCCCAGAAGCGATAGTTTTGCTAGTTCACGTACCCGCTGAGGTGGAAATGAACATCATCGCTCATTATGATTTTGGTCGAAAAATCGTCGACTTCGATTATTTCGCGTTCTTGGGGCGTGTATCGCTCCATGGCTTGTTCATTTATATTCTACATCTGACTAGTCCACAAATGTCAAAACAGATTTGACATTGGCGGCCATTTGCAAAAATAAGAACATTTTCCAATAGGGTGATCTTTTTTGCCTCTAACTTAGCTTCTCCCTTCATTTTTGTGCGCGAAGTAATTATTCGTACCACGAAAAATATGACCTAGTGTTTACAGATGAACCCTACTGTAAATTTGAAAAGCTTCTAACATTGTTTTCCAGACGTCGGCTTAGGTGAGGAAGCCGTCTAAACGACAACTTTTTTCTGCTAAATGGAACTTTCAAAGTATACCCTGTATGTTGAGTATGTTAACCTTGGATGTTTGTCAGACTTGTATGAATTAAATACCCATATCTCAAAAGGTTATACAAAAACGGCGCATCATCCAAAATTTTCACATGCAGACTAAATTTTAATTCAAGACTCTCTATCATACCTAAACTTATTTATTTTATATTGGCCGATGATTTTCCATTTCACGAAGGTTTAATACCCCGCTGAGGTTTTACATAGATTGGGTGGGGACAGATGACTGTTCATAGGCCTAGTCAAATAAAGATTGTTCAAATATTTTTCAAATAAAACGAAAAAAAGAAAAGAATGCCTCACCTTTACATAGTCAGTAAAAAATGTATTCTGACCTCTGCTGATAAACCTTTTCCAAAAAAAATTAATGAAATATGGAACCACCTAGCTACCTCCCCATACCCTTATTTAAGATACCTCAACATATTTGTAACAGCCACGGGATTGAATAAATATTTACCAATCTCGCCTCTAACTTTGTGCAAACTTTAGAAGGACTCGCTGCCTATGCAAGAAAAAAAAATACTTCACCATCCATAGGAAGCAAACCTCTTGCCTATGTTACTGTAAAACTTCATATCTCATTCCACATATTTCAATTGATATCTCGTTTAGATTTCAAGTTCATTAAAATTGAACTTCATGTAAACATCCGTGCCTTTCCATAGCAATAGAAAATGTGTGTTTCAAAAATCAATAGCTGGCACTAAGTGTGCTTCCTAACAAGGTGTCATCTTTGTTGGAATATATGCAGGAGGTTAGTTTTGTGGAAAAGTACTTTTCCCTCCTATCGCGCTGACGATGACGGTGGTCGATGTGTGTGCTATGTGTATAACTTTGTCTGTGGCATTTTACAAAGTTGAAGGTGTGAATGCAGGTGCGGCAAATGACACTTGCAACCTGTGCAGATACAAACCGCCTTCTCCTTCGAGTCCTTTTTTTTGTATTCTCCTCTACTTTTCCCTCTTCCTGTGTGTGTACCATTTGTGCACAATATACATTGACGAGATTGTTGTTCCAGATACTCTGTGTGCGTGTAAATAGACACAAAGCTACATAGATACACACACACCGATGTGTACCAGTATGCCGAACTTTAATGCTATGTCACTGGTAAATCTGGGTCAATGTAAGAGCAAAGTGGGAACGTAAGAAAAAAATTCAAAAAAGGAAGGCTATCGACTTCTTCACATAGAAGGAACTTTTCCGATTGCTTCTCTATTGACTAGAGCAATGGGTTGGAAGGCCTGTTAAGGAGAGTCTTGGAATTTTCTCCAACCTAAAGGAATGAAAGGTCACTTAAGTATGCACACTGCGGCAAGAGGATTTAAGTAATTTAATTTAGATTAGACAGTCGAACAAAAAAAGGCCCATTTCATTGGTTCATCCTGCAGAAAACCCTGAAGCAGTACAATTACCATTAACACTATTCAGCTG